>OX608076.1:8239093-8299093 GCA_951509635.1 Eupeodes luniger | reverse complement strand
CCTCTAAGCGTTAGGATTGACTTCGACATTGGCAAGGCAAGTCATTCCCCAACGAATCAGTAAGTTTGTTTAGATATACATTTTTCCGGAATTGATTAAATGTTAATGCATCCAGCAGGAAAAACTTAGGGCAAAAATATCCTTTTTTTCTCGAAAAGAATACAATCCCAAGTGAAGTTGGCGCTGTTAATGAGATGCAATTAAAAAATGTTCAACCCACATGGAACTATCGGTATGTGTACTGTATTACAATAAAAAGGGTTAGCATATTTTACTAGCTGGTAACTTTCGTTTTAATTCACCAGATCAATTTAAAACAACACAATTTTAGGTTTGTGAACATCAAATGTTGTTTCTTTATTTTGTTTATAGTAAAAAAAAATAGTTTTAGGGTAAAATCATGGTGCAATATTTTAATTTGTTTTTTCAATGCTCTCATCCATGCAGTTTACTATTTCATTGTAAAATATTTGTTGGTCACTTTTGCTTTTCGAAAACGACATTGTTTTTCTTGTTGCCCACGTTTGCTGATTTTTTGTTATTTAAGCAGTATCCTCTGCTACTGCTTTTTCGTCTTCCTTCTCTTCGGTTCAACAATATGTACTTAATGTATTGTGCATGAGGTGACTTACTGCTTTTTCGGTATCAGTACATTCTTGAACCGTCATATCAATTTTGTTGTTTGTAATTTTTATTAAAATTTTAGTTTTTTGAACTACCGATACCTGAATGAATATTAAATAGATTGGTCTATTAAATACAGGTACAATTTGACTAACCCTTTAGCATTTAGTTGAGTCGCGTTGTGCGGATCCAAGCTGTCAGCTTCTGAGATTTCCTTAAATCAAATTAACCGAGGAAAATATTTCTGAAAATAAAGCCAATTCGGTTTTATAAAAAACATTTTTCTCTAAAGATTTTCCTCCGCGCACATGAAAAGCAAAGCAAATGAAAAACGTAAAATTTTAAATGTAAACATCAAAAAGAACTCACCACAGTGACATTTTTAGAAGTATTCGCAATGGGTTGAAATTATCAATTTAAGGAGTATCGAATTTGTTTTCTTAATTGAATATCAGCTTGAATTTACCTTAGGTCTTTTCAATTAAATATATTACAAAACTAATTTTTCGCTTCACAAGACATCAAGAAAGACCTCAAAATTCCTCGATTACACTTTGATATCGTGAAAATTTACTATTGAATTGACCTCTTAGTCGTTATAGCTAAAAAAGTGTAGATCAACTTATGTTTCTTGAAATTTCTCAGGTTTTTTCAAGGAATCTTTTTTTTTACCGATTCTAGAATTTTTAGAAAATTGAACGGCTTTATTTACAATTTAAACTTTGTTAATTATTATTTGCGATTACCCAATTCTCTGATTCCGAACGAAAACACTTTAATGATGTTTTTATATAATGCAATATCTTTTATCTAAATTTATGTATTTGTTTATAAAATAAATTGATTAAACTATTGTAATTCAATGTGATCCTTATTTTTAAGCATTATTCACATGAGCACGACCAACGACCAACGAATGAACGAATATTCGCAGATTTTGACATTTCTTTCACATGAGAGTTTTTAATTCGTCGCGAATGAAGTTTGACTTTTAGGTTATGTAGCGCGCAAACAATTTATTCGTTGCAGTGTTTATGGTATGTGGAACGCGATCAATTTATTCGTTGCAGTGTGGATGGTATGTGGGACGCGAATAAAGTTTGACAGTTCGTATCAACTAGAATTTTGTTCGCGACGAATAAATTTGTTTTCCTAAATTTATTAATATAATGATATTGAAAAGTAAAAGTATGCATCATAAATCAAATAGAAACTATATTGCTATCGTTTTGTTAAGATTTTGTGTTCAAATATGTCTTTAAACGTATATAAAATCACATTTTGTAATTCATTCGTCGTTCGTTGGTCGCGCTCATGTGAATGCTACTTTATAGTTGACAGCATAAAAACAATACAAAATGTAAAATTTTTGACTATTTTGTATTTGTTTATTGATATTTCGAATTCATTGTAACTTAGGCATACGAAGTAGAAACTATTGCGTACCTTGTAATACAATTCTCTTATTGTGTTTAGATTTATAATCTTTTTAGATTTTTAATCTTGTTTGTCGTCAAATACGAAGGTTAAACTTTCGAACGGATATGTCTTCTTCTTAAGTAAAAAAAACTCACTTTTATCTATATCATTGATCCGGGCGTAAATGCTACGTTAATAATTAAATATTATTGTTCTATAAATAAATATATTTTTATTTATGAAACAAAATTATTTAACTTTACATTACATAAATATAATAATAGATCAAATAGTTTATTTTAGTAAGATGTAAATAATATTCTGAAATGGAATTATTAAAAATATTGATGGCCAAGAATGAGTTTAGGTCATTACATATTTTGCTTACAAATTTTATTGTGGCCATTAAAGGAATTTTACTGAGTTTTTAATACATCTCGACCACACAATCAGTTCGTCACTTTTAAACCTTAACATTAGAAAGTTTAATAACTAGATAATTTTCTATTTGGTTTCTGGTGGAGATTTTTCAATATGGGGCAAAGAATTTTATCATTGCTTTCAGTTTTACCCTTTATTAAGTTTTTAATGTACTAAAAAAAAACTATGTACTTCATAAATTTAGATTGCCACAAAAAGCCTCATATGTTTTTTTGTTCAAATTTCAAAAAGTCATATCTAAAACACCTGACGATATAGTTTTATTGGAGTTTTTGAATTTATTCTGAAAAGTGTAATTTGATTGCCAGGAACAATGGCAAGTGATTTGAAATCACCATCAGATGGTGGACCAGCCTCGGAGGTTGATAAGTTTCATTGATATGCAATTGGCTTTAAAGACACTTCAATTCTTTTAAACAATGTCCTATGTATAGGCCATAAACTTTGGTTGCAATATTTTATAGTTTAGTACCGGGAAATGGTCACTGTAATGCAAGTTCTTCAAAATCTTGCAGTTTTTTTTCTTTGTCAGCAACTCTACAGTATGAATGATTTTTTAAATTTGTTTTTCGAACATTTTCAAAAAGCACGCCTTTTATAGGGACTCGACCTGAAAAGTGGAGAATAAATAATAGTTTAAAAAAAAACTAAAGAACTAACCTGATTACTAGTATCATTGGCTGACAACTAAGATTATAGGTTTATGATATTCAGTCAGAATATAACGCTCATCAAAATAATTAGTGAATTCAAATTTCACCGAAGAATATTGAGAGCTACTTTAATGCTACATTAAATGCTTAGCACTTGTTAAAAAAAGGCTAAGAAAGGAGAGTATATTTTACGGTCTAAATTATTTCTTGTTTTTCGGTGTAAATTTTAATGGGTTTTAAAACTATGGTGTTTGTTAACATAACAACAAATATGATGGCTTTAGTTACCTGAATTAGTTCACTACAAATGGTTCACATAATTTTAAAAACAGTGTATGTTTTTTAATCATTGGAACACAATTAACATCCCAAGTTCTTTCGGTTCAGTCCTTGCTTTTCAAATTGATGGTCTTCAACAATAAATTTCATGATTTCACTTTAAGTTGTAGATTTTTTGTTGACATAACATATTTTTTTTAACTAAACTTGTAATTTCCTGGCACATGTTTTCGTTTCATCTCACGTTTCATGATGAAATCCCACATAATTCATGCCTGGATCTTTAATCCAAGATTCAATAGAAAACTAGACTCAACAGACAAAAGAAGGAATATAAGTGAATAATTGAATGTCGATCATCATCGTCGCGATGCTGATTATGATAAGAAATTTAGTCAAAACTAGCCTAGGACCGTACACCGGCAATAATTGAAAAACCCCTGACGACCTTTAGAGGATAGATGTACAGTAATAGAAAAGACAAAATGCAGGAGACCCCGAACAAAGGGAATAAATATATAAATTAATTGATTTATTTAAAAGAAAAATAATTGATTTAAACAAAAAGAAAAAAGTTTTATAAGCAAGATATCTACCCTTTTTTTGTCACGGAAGAACAACCAACAGCAGTAGAGAAAATTTGCAGCAGCACTCAGTGTTTGTTGTTCTCACTTGCTGGTTGTATTCATATGTTTTTATTTCGTCTTCTTGCAAGAAGCCAAGTGGAATAATTTCTTTTATCACTGCTGCCTGCTATTTGTGATGACTTGTTGAGAATTATTATTGTTAATTTTTCTTTGTTTCAGTAGGTGTAATAATTATAGATCCCCACTGGTATTTTTATTTTTCTAGATGGTATATTGGCTAATTATTGCCTAGTTATTTATTTTGCACCATTTATGTTTTTTTTTCTTATTAAAGTTGTCCTTTTCTTATTGGAAACACAACACAGAGCTTAGGCTGTCTTAAAAAGAAAATTGACATTCATTTGTGTTCTTGTTGTGTGTTCCTTCTGAATGTCGTATTTTTTTTGTTATGTGCGTCGTTTTATATTTTAAGTTTGAATTATTTTTAAATCACACTAGCAAAGTCAATTCAATTATACAATTCACATTATTTAAAAGTGAAATTAAAATTAAATACATTTTCTTCACTTCACCGTCATCTTGATCAACTTTTCCAAAGTTTTATTTTCTTTTTGTCTTGGCTATTGGGCATGGTCTTGATAAGAAAAATACACAGCAGCTGAGATGTAACAGTGAAACCAAAATTGTTAAAAATAAAGTCTAGTACATTACAAACTTTCTCTAATCTATTACAATACAATATTAAGGCTGTGTTGTGAGAATTTAAACAATTCATAATAATGAGCAGTTAATATATTTTTAAGATTTCTGAGAATTTTCTCAGACGGATTGACAGAGCAGGAGAAAGAAATATTCACCATTTATTCTCACCAAACAATCATATTAGCTTTGCATTACTTTTCTTCATTTTTTAATAGTGCGATAGAAAATTCTTAAGAAATCGAACATACCAATTCTGTTCTCACATTTCCGACAGCAAAATTGAGAAAATTGTTTGAGAAATTTTGTTTATATTTCTGAAAATACGGGAATGTCTGAGATCTTTGAAATACATATGAACAAGCTAATTTTTAAGATTTCTGGAATGTTCTCAATTTGATTGACAGAGTAGAAGAATAATAATGCAAATGAATAATAATTATATCAAATTTAGGGCAATTAAACATTTTTTTGACATTAGAGCGTCCGAAGACCGATGGGAAAATGAATATATGTATATGTGATTTTAAATGATTTATAGACCTACATTCTGTGCAAATTTTGAAAAAAAAAAGTTGAAGTTAATCTAAAGATAATTAAATCAACTTTTTCATTGTAAAACAAGTTGTTCACCGCGAATAGCAATGTTATTGTAACGAACTGTCTAACTCAATTTGCGCTACACATACAATCCTACTTCAACGATTAAAATGTTCAAGTGTGCCTTAGCCTATAAATAATTCATTGCAGTATGTGTTGTGCATCTTAATGACGAAAAAAAAGAAGCCATGTAAAAGAAATGTCATAATGAACGATTATTTCAAAAACACTCTGTGTTTTTGGATTATTTGTTCATTTGTTGGTCGCTTTAATGTGAATAGTGCCTTATACTGTATTTTTCTTTCAGTGATGCCAAAACTCAATTTAAAATACGGTTTAAAAAAAAATGTTTACTTTATTTTATAATTATTCATTAATTTTTAGAATATTTCGTTGAATTCAAGGCATAGAGAAATATATCTACCTAGAGAAACAACTTATGGGATTTGGTCTCTTTCGACCTACTAGCTGCACTGAGAGGGTTTCGCCCGTTAGCAAAAGCATGTGTTAGTTGTCAAGTACATTTTGTATGTAAAAGTACAGATTCTATATTTGTTATAGGCTTTTGGGCTCAGTACGCACAATTAGGGGGAAATTAATGTGAGGTGAACTCAGGCCGTTCAAAAAAGAGATACATTGAATTACAAAATTGAAAAAATAATGCAATATTTTAAGAAAAATGAATTGTGTAACTTCTTTTCAGTGAAAACTGTGCTAAAAATAATATTTGACTGCTTTTGGCATACAAATTCTATGATTTTTTTGAAAAGTTTCGCTAAAAACTAAAAAAATCATACAGAAAGTATAGGCCTCCCTAGAACTGCAATGGAAACGTGACCCAATTTGAGTTAAGCCCAGTTTTGACAGATTAACAGCGAGGTGATAATTTTGACAATTCTACGAAAATGTACACAAAACAAAATTAATTCCCAGAAATGCAAATGAAGGGAAAACAATTTAAATAAAATATATTAATTTATTTTAACAAAAATATATAATGGATTTGCACTTAATGAAATCCTCAGATAAAGGATATTGCAAATTCAAGGTAACTGTGTTCGTCACATTAATTTCAAACTCAAATGGGTTCTTATGTCCTCATTTTTAACCCGACTCTATTGCATAGAGAAATATATCTACCAAGAGAACCGACTTATGGGGTTTGCTCTCTTTCGACCTACAAGCTCTACTGAGCACATTTTTCCCATTAGCATAAGCGTGTGTTAGTTGTCCCGTGCATTTCTTATGGGAAAATCCAGATTCTATGTAGTTGTTATGGGCTTTTGGGCTCAGTATGCACAGTTAGGGGGAAAAAAATGTGAGGTGAACTCAGCCGTTCAAAAAAGAGATCCGTTGAATTCAAAAATTGAAAAATTATTGCAATATTTTAAGAAAAATGAATTATGCAACTTATTTTCAGTGAAAACTGTGCTAAAAATAATATTTGCCTGCTTTTGGCATACAAATTCTGTGATTTTTATGAAAAGTTTCGTTAAAAACAAAAAAAATCATGCAGAAAGTATAGGCACACCATAGAACTGCAATGCGAACATGTCTTAATTTGAGTTTAACCTAGTTTTGACAGATTAACAGCAAGGTGAGTATTTTGACAATTCTGCGAAAATGTAAACAAAACAAAATTCTTATTCAATAATGCAAATGAAGGTAAAACAAAAATATTAATTTACTAGCAAACCCGGCGAACTCCGTTTCGCAACCTGATGTCTTCGTTTTTTGTAAAATTTCGTTTGGGGATTAAAAGATGAAGAAAAACTATTTTTTTTGTTTTATTCTTTTCAACAGTTTCACAACAGTAATGAATTCAATTCGATTACAAAAATGAAGTGTAATTTAGTTGAACTTCTCTAAGTAAAAAATGGAAGTGAATCCAAAGTAAACGCTGAATCGAAGCGTTATACTTGTCCGCAAATTGAAGTGCTCTTTGGTAAACCAAATTTTTTGTTTTTTGGTCTGACGTTAACACAAACAAAGCAGATGGTTTCCCAGCTCGTGAACACGCAACGTATAGCTGCCCATGTGAAAAACAATGATTTTCTAAATTTATCCCGCAAACTCCAAGCTATTGGCCTTGCGACTTGTTAATTGTCATTGCGAACGCAAGGCGAACCGGAAATTGCAATCGTTTGAAGTCAAACGGAAGATCAGTTGGAACGGAATCATTGGTATTCGAGGAATACATATGTACATTTTCACCAGCGTACTTTCCGTTAATAATTGTTGCCTCAATCTAATTCGGCATAAGTCTTTTCACCGCAAGTCGAGTACCGTTGTAAAGTCGCGGTGGATTCAAATTACGCAGTATGATAATAACTGAACCAACTTTGAGTTGCAAGTTATGTGGTGGAAATCCCGGTAACTCTAGAGAGTTCAAAAACTCCGTTTTTTTGTTAATGACGAAAAAAAAGAAGCCATGTAAAAGAAATGTCATAATGAACGATTATTTCAAAAACACTCTGTGTTTTTGGATTATTTGTTCATTTGTTGGTCGCTTTAATGTGAATAGTGCCTTATACTGTATTTTTCTTTCAGTGATGCCAAAACTCAATTTAAAATACGGTTTAAAAAAAAATGTTTACTTTATTTTATAATTATTCATTAATTTTTAGAATATTTCGTTGAATTCAAGGCATAGAGAAATATATCTACCTAGAGAAACAACTTATGGGATTTGGTCTCTTTCGACCTACTAGCTGCACTGAGAGGGTTTCGCCCGTTAGCAAAAGCATGTGTTAGTTGTCAAGTACATTTTGTATGTAAAAGTACAGATTCTATATTTGTTATAGGCTTTTGGGCTCAGTACGCACAATTAGGGGGAAATTAATGTGAGGTGAACTCAGGCCGTTCAAAAAAGAGATACATTGAATTACAAAATTGAAAAAATAATGCAATATTTTAAGAAAAATGAATTGTGTAACTTCTTTTCAGTGAAAACTGTGCTAAAAATAATATTTGACTGCTTTTGGCATACAAATTCTATGATTTTTTTGAAAAGTTTCGCTAAAAACTAAAAAAATCATACAGAAAGTATAGGCCTCCCTAGAACTGCAATGGAAACGTGACCCAATTTGAGTTAAGCCCAGTTTTGACAGATTAACAGCGAGGTGATAATTTTGACAATTCTACGAAAATGTACACAAAACAAAATTAATTCCCAGAAATGCAAATGAAGGGAAAACAATTTAAATAAAATATATTAATTTATTTTAACAAAAATATATAATGGATTTGCACTTAATGAAATCCTCAGATAAAGGATATTGCAAATTCAAGGTAACTGTGTTCGTCACATTAATTTCAAACTCAAATGGGTTCTTATGTCCTCATTTTTAACCCGACTCTATTGCATAGAGAAATATATCTACCAAGAGAACCGACTTATGGGGTTTGCTCTCTTTCGACCTACAAGCTCTACTGAGCACATTTTTCCCATTAGCATAAGCGTGTGTTAGTTGTCCCGTGCATTTCTTATGGGAAAATCCAGATTCTATGTAGTTGTTATGGGCTTTTGGGCTCAGTATGCACAGTTAGGGGGAAAAAAATGTGAGGTGAACTCAGCCGTTCAAAAAAGAGATCCGTTGAATTCAAAAATTGAAAAATTATTGCAATATTTTAAGAAAAATGAATTATGCAACTTATTTTCAGTGAAAACTGTGCTAAAAATAATATTTGCCTGCTTTTGGCATACAAATTCTGTGATTTTTATGAAAAGTTTCGTTAAAAACAAAAAAAATCATGCAGAAAGTATAGGCACACCATAGAACTGCAATGCGAACATGTCTTAATTTGAGTTTAACCTAGTTTTGACAGATTAACAGCAAGGTGAGTATTTTGACAATTCTGCGAAAATGTAAACAAAACAAAATTCTTATTCAATAATGCAAATGAAGGTAAAACAAAAATATTAATTTACTAGCGACCCGCCCCGGCTTCGCACGGGTGCAATGCTGATATACTAAATACGCTACAGAAAAACTGTGAACGTTGTTTATAAAAAAACATAGCGGCCCGCTCCGGCTTTGCACGGGTTTAAAATATGTAACTCACTGAAAAAATGATAAAATCAATCCAGTAGATTTGATTTATTCATTTACTGGCCGTAGCCCGCACGCGTTTTTGGAGTACTTAAAACAATTCCCCTTTCCTTATCTTTGGAATATCTTTTATACACAATTCTCTGTCCCTCTGCACTGTATGCCTATCTCGATCCCGACGGCGGCTAATCTCACGCTCTGCTGAAGATTCTCTCTCTCTCTCAGCTCTATAATTATCCCGAAGCTGACTGAGTCGAGCCTCACGTTCCGTTGATTGTTATTTTCCTCGCTACAAAACTCCGATAACGCGTCCGATCGCTGCTAAATTCAATGTGCTATAAGGAAATCCGCGGCCTCCGACGCGCTATTTATAGGCACGCTGCCGCCGCGCCGCGTCGCCGTAAACGCTACGTTCCGCAATTTTTAAATCTGTACATCTTCAAAAATATTGATTTAAATCAGATGCTGTAAAAGGCCAAATAGATCTATATTAAATCAACAATGTATTTAAGGTATTTAATTGGATAAGGATTAATGCTGTATTGGTTAAAATCGCTTCGAATATTAGTCATTATTTGTCGTAAAAAGTAAATGACAAAAAAATGTTATTGTTTGATATCCATAAGAGATAGACATATACCATCGCGGAGTTTTCTGTAGACCTTTTCATTGTGTACAATACTTAGTACATTATTATTTTGATAAATCTCGTAGGATTCAGCCTGCGTTTGCAATGTAAGCGGAAAAAATGTAATTATTTGCGACATCACATTAGAAACCTCAAAAATAACAGTATTTGTCCACTATTTAATGGATGATATTATACATAAAAACCTTCCTCATGAGTTACTCTATCTATTAAAAAAAACCGCATCAAAATCCGTTGCGTAGTTTTAAAGATTTAAGCGTTCATAGGGACATACAACATACATGACAGAAAAAGCGACTTTGTTTTATACTATGTAGTGACTAGCAAACCCGGCGAACTCCGTTTCGCAACCTGATGTCTTCGTTTTTTGTAAAATTTCGTTTGGGGATTAAAAGATGAAGAAAAACTATTTTTTTTGTTTTATTCTTTTCAACAGTTTCACAACAGTAATGAATTCAATTCGATTACAAAAATGAAGTGTAATTTAGTTGAACTTCTCTAAGTAAAAAATGGAAGTGAATCCAAAGTAAACGCTGAATCGAAGCGTTATACTTGTCCGCAAATTGAAGTGCTCTTTGGTAAACCAAATTTTTTGTTTTTTGGTCTGACGTTAACACAAACAAAGCAGATGGTTTCCCAGCTCGTGAACACGCAACGTATAGCTGCCCATGTGAAAAACAATGATTTTCTAAATTTATCCCGCAAACTCCAAGCTATTGGCCTTGCGACTTGTTAATTGTCATTGCGAACGCAAGGCGAACCGGAAATTGCAATCGTTTGAAGTCAAACGGAAGATCAGTTGGAACGGAATCATTGGTATTCGAGGAATACACATGTACATTTTCACCAGCGTACTTTCCGTTAATAATTGTTGCCTCAATCTAATTCGGCATAAGTCTTTTCACCGCAAGTCGAGTACCGTTGTAAAGTCGCGGTGGATTCAAATTACGCAGTATGATAATAACTGAACCAACTTTGAGTTGCAAGTTATGTGGTGGAAATCCCGGTAACTCCAGAGAGTTCAAAAACTCCGTTGGATAATTTACTACATCATCGGGATTTGTTATGGAATCAACGGACTTGTATGTCACCAAATCGCCAGCGATTTTTGATTGAATGGTAAAATTCAGTGCGTGTACATCATTATTTTTTGCGGCGAGAATTGCTCGTTGACTAAACCAGGCATAATTCTGATAATTCTCACTAATGTATGGGAAAACATTTTCAATAAGAGCTAATTGAGAGTCTACAAATCGGCAAAAGTCGTTGGTAAGAGTAATTAATCCAGTTGTCGCATCAACTGGCACTTTTCCATTTCCAACAGCTAACAATTGTTTGGAAAATTGTGCAGCGTTTTGATCATTTTGAAGTTGAACTCTCATATTAGTGGTTAGCGATAATATTTTTACAGTACCCGAAGTAGTACCCGTGGCATGATGGTAAGTGCGTTGGACTGTCATGCCTATGTCATCTAAAGTTTTTTTCACGGGTACTGCCTCTTGCGAGGAATTGACAAATTCTCCAAGAGTAATTCTTGTCATGAAAAGTGCTTTCTCAATCTAGCCGTTCGGATTTGGCATATAAACTGTAGGTCCCCTCCATTACTGCAATTACTCGCACACAGGAATGGTTGAGAGTTGGAAGTCACTAGGCCCTGGTTCCTTACGGACTGTTGCGCCACCTAATTTATTTTATGATAATGTTTTTACGTTATTTCACAAAAGTGATGCCTTCAGGCAAGCATTTAATTCATCTGCAGGCGTTCCACGGGGAATTATTGGCATCAACGTCTGCCTGAAATCGCCTGCCAACAATATCATGAATCCGCCAAATATGTTGTTACTTCGTCGAAAATCCTTCAGTGTGAAGTTAAGTGCTTCAAGTGATTTCTTATGTGCCATTGTGCAGTCGATGCCATCAACATCTCACCCGACATCACCCGACTCCAAAATTACTCTATCAATTTAGGTTTTGAGATATTTTATTTTTAATTCGAAAGCACTAATATACTTTTCGAGGCTATCAAAACTCATAAAGTAGTTTTCTTTTTCAAGAAAATGTGTGATGATTATCCAAATCTACAATATCTCTCTTCTATATTCCGTTTACAAATGTTTAAAAAAATAAAAAAAAATGGGTGGCGCAACAGTCCTTTGAGAACTAAGGCCTAGTGACTTACAACTCTCAACCATTCCTGTGTCCGAGTACTGTTGTCAGGGATAGAGGGGACCTACAGTTTTAAGCCGAATCCGAACGGCTAATTAGAGAAAGCACTTTTCATGACAAGAATTACTCTTGGAGAATTTGTCAATTCCTTGCAAGAGGCAGTACCTGTGAAAAAAAAATTTGGATGGCATAGGCAGGGATCGAATCCATGACCTCTGACATGACAGTCCAGTCGGAGTTTGGATTCGTAATCACCATCAAAAATTAAACGAACTATTTGAAACCACAAAAGCATTACAATCACGGTTTTTTCAAAACTTGAGGTAGAATCAAATGAAGACTTATGAGTCTTGCTTTACTATTAAGAAATTACGAAAACTAAGTGAAATACCTAAATGATTTAAACTGTAGCTAAAAGCAAAGGTATGTACTTTGCAAAATCATATTGCAATTTAAATTTAAGGGATACGGCATGTTTTACCGTTTTTGGTTGTCTTTAGAATTTTTAAAAGGGCATATTTTAAAAACCTGATGTAATCGAAGTCAGGATAACTTAATCCTCGCAAAAAGTATTTTTTTTTTGGGTGCCAAAAAAAAGTATAATTTTGTCGACCAGTGTTATCAGACTCAACGTAATTTAAACTCGCACTCTGAAACAAGATAAAGAGAACGAATTTCTGACTAATGCTGTCAACCACATGAAATCACGAAGCAATACATACGATCGTGATAAACCAAAACATAAGAATAGGATTAAAATATTAAGTTTTTAATTTGGTTAAATTGAACATATGCCTCAATAAAAAAATAAAATCTAAAACAGCTTATTTGTTGTTTATTACTATTTGCTTAGAACGCAACATATATATACATATTATTATTATTAATATATTCCTTATTTTGTTGATATAAGATATTGTAAGGCTTGACAAAAATTTTGCCGTCTGACTAATTGACTTATTTCGAGTTTTTAGTAAAAAGAATGAAAAGGTTAAAGTTATAAATACATATAAAAAATAATATAAAATTTACGAAAATATATAAGTTATTATTATTATTATTATTATTATTATAAGCTTTTATTTGCCATTATTGATATTTTTTACAATATTTATTTACATTTTTGTTTACATTTTCTGTTTCTTTTGAATTAATACTATATAAATTGACATATTTTTTTTTTTTTTAATCAAATTAATTTTAGTATGTAAGCAAAGTTTGAATAAATAAATGGATGCGTGTCAAAATTCTATGATCTGGCATAAGCCTCCCCCAATGTTGCCCAAAGATCTCTATCTTTTGCGTCATTGTACCAACTTTGTCTTTCTTTAAGCAAATCGTCTTCCCATCTTTTCTTCGGTCGTCCAACTGGTCTTCTGCTTTCTGGTGGTGTCCATTTTGTAATAATTTTTGTCCATCTTTGGTCCTGTATTCTAGATATATGTCCAGCCCAATTCCATTTAAGAAGTTTTGCTCGTTCAACCGCGTCCGTTAAACCAGTTCTTCGTCTTATTTATCTATTTCTCACTCTCTGGCTAATTCGTAGGTTAAGTAGTTTTCTTTCCATCTTGGTTTGGCATATTCTTATTTTGTCAAGTAAACTGGAAGTCAAGGATATAGTCTGTAACCCATACGTCATAACAGGTAGAATAGCAGTGTCTAGTATATATTTTCGTGTTTCGTCCCTTAGATTTGATTGTAATATTTGTTTTAGACTCCAAAATTGTTTCCAACTATTGGTAATGCGTCTAGAAACTTCTTTTTTCTCCTGGTTAATGAATGACTTAGTCTGTCCTAGATAAGTATAGTCTTCTACATATTCTATGTGTTCGTTATCCAGCATTATGTCATCTTTAATATGGTTAGTCATTATCTTAGTTTTTGACTTATTGATATGAAGTCCAACTTTCTTGCATTCATTTGTCAATTCTATGAGCATATTTTGTATTTGTCCGGAAGTTGATGAAATGAGAACTATGTCATCAGCGAATCTAAGGTTGCTCAAATATTGTCCACAAATATTTATTCCATATCTATTGTCCCAGTTTAGTTTCTTGAATATTTCTTCCAGTACGGCAGAGAATAATGGTGGTGACATTGGATCCCCCTGTCTTACGCCTCTCTTTATTTTTATTTCTCTTCCTATTCTTTCGGTTTTTATTTTCGCCACGCTGTCTGTATATATATTTTTCAATGTCCTTATAAAGATAGGATGAATGCCTTGGTTCGTCAGCGCTGTCCATATTTCGTCATGTTCTACTGAGTCAAATACTTTACTGAAGTCAATATATAAAAGATACAAAGGTTTTTCAAATTTGTTAGTTTTTTCAATGAGTTGGTTCATTGTTTGTAGATGGTCTGTTGTTGAAAAACCTTCTCGGAATCCTGCTTGTTCTCTTGGCTGATTTCTGTTTAATGTGTCCTTAATTTTTGTATACATTACTTTGGAGAACAGTTTATATATCATAGAAATGTTGCTTATTGGTCTGTAGTTATTTATGTCATCATTATTTCCTTTTTTGTGGATAAGCGTAATTGTAGCTTGTTCCATTGTTTTGGAATCTGCTGTGTTATAAGTATGTCATTAAAAATCGTGGTCAAGACTGTAGAAATTGGTTGTTTTCCATATTTGAGCATTTCTGTTACAATACCGTCATTTCCTGTACACTTATCTGTCTTTAGATCATCAATTGCTTGTTCAATATCTGTTTTTGTAAAAAGTGTAACAGTATTTAAGTTGGAGTAACTGTCCGCCATCGATATATTATCATCTTTTATTTCTTTTGGTAGCAGACTCATTTATATCTCTCCTATTAATAGCGTTGTTATTTTTGTTCTTAATTGATGTTATCCACTCTTTTCCGTCGTCAAGAAATGATTTTGCCTTTTTAATAGATTTTGTGTTGCTTAAAATATCTTTTATCATTGTTTCGTTATATGTTTGGATATCATTTTTCACATCACTCTTATGGTTTTCCGAAGGTATCTTAGTTCATTTTTTTCCTGGTCTGATAAGTTGTCCTTGCTTCGTAGGTTATCTCTTCTGGTTATCAGCGCTTTAGTGTCATCCGTTAATTTATCAGGTTTTGAAGTAACAGTAGTCATGATTGAAACTTTCGCTGAGTTCTTTATTATCTGTTCTAATGAATCATATGTATTTTGAAAGTTTTCGTTTATTCTATTTGTAGTTATATTAAGTCTTATTTCTTTCTTTAGCATGTCATTATATTTTTCAATATTTTCGGTTGGTATCATTCTAGGAATACTGAGTGTTTGTTTGTTTCTTTTCAACGTATCGGGTGATTTTTTAAGAGCTTGAGAACTTAAAAAAAAAAACACATACAATTTGCAAAATCTCATCGATTCTTTATTTGAAACGTTAGATTGGTCCATGACATTTACTTTTTGAAGATAATTTCATTTAAATGTTGACCGCGGCTGCGTCTTAGGTGGTCCATTCGGAAAGTCCAATTTTGGGTAACTTTTTCGAGCATTTCGGCCGGAATAGCCCGAATTTCTTCGGAAATGTTGTCTTCCAAAGCTGGAATAGTTGCTGGCTTATTTGTGTAGACTTTAGACTTGACGTAGCCCCACAAAAAATAGTCTAAAGGCGTCAAATCGCATGATCTTGGTGGCCAACTTACCGGTCCATTCCTTGAGATGAATTGTTCTCCGAAGTTTTCCCTCAAAATGGCCATAGAATCGCGAGCTGTGTGGCATGTAGCGCCATCTTGTTGAAACCACATGTAAACCAAGTTCAGTTCTTCCATTTTTGGCAACAAAAAGTTTGTTAGCATTGAACGATAGCGATCGCCATT
Source organism: Eupeodes luniger (assembly GCA_951509635.1). Taxonomy (NCBI): domain Eukaryota; kingdom Metazoa; phylum Arthropoda; class Insecta; order Diptera; family Syrphidae; genus Eupeodes; species Eupeodes luniger. The sequence continues at coordinate 8,283,106 of OX608076.1, read as the reverse complement.
CACCGTAACGTTGCGTCCAACAGCATCTTTGAAAAAATACGGTCCAATGATTCCACCAGCGTACAAACCACACCAAACAGTGCATTTTTCGGGATGTATGGGCAGTTCTTGAACGGCTTCTGGTTGCTCTTCACTCCAAATGCGGCAATTTTGCTTATTTACGTAGCCATTCAACCAGAAATGAGCCTCATCGCTGAACAAAATTTGTCGATAAAAAAGCGCGAAACACATTTCGAACCGAACACTGATTTTGGTAATAAAATTTAATGATTTGCAAGCGTTGCTCGTTAGTAAGTCTATTCATGATGAAATGTCAAAGCATACTGAGCATCTTTCTCTTTGACACCATGTCTGAAATCCCGCGTGATCTGTCAAATACTAATGCATGAAAATCCTAACCTCAAAAAATCACCCATTATTATGGTCTACTTTTATATTTGCTCTTACTAGCCTATGGTCACTATCAAATTTAAAATCATTCAATACGGAGATGTCATTAATAGTTTTCAGTTTATTTGTAAGAACTAAGTCAATTTCGTTCTTTATTATCCCATTCGGGTGAATCCAGGTCCATTTTCGTGTTTCTCTCTTTTTAAAGAAAGAATTTGCAAATCTGAGATTCGTCTCTTCCAGCCACTTTATAAGTAGGCTCCTCTTTTGTTTCTTCGTCCGTATCCAAATGGTCCCATTAAATTATAATATCAGATTTAATAAATTTTAAATAAAAAAAAAATATAAAAAATGAAGAACATGTTTTAACAGAAAAAGAGATTTACATTCTATTTAATCATCATTTAAATTAGTTTAAAATTCAATCGATGAAACTGTTACGGTAACCTTAGGCATGATTTACATAGAGACAAAGAATATTCCAACCTGAGCAACCATTTAAAATGTCCTTTGTATCTTCAAGTGTAAGGAAACTCTTTGAGAAGTAAAGCCTGCGGATTTCTTGTAAGACTGGGCACACAGCTAGAAAATGATACACCTTTTCGGTTTCATTGCGGTTGCACAAACTACATATCGGGCGGAGGTCAGTTCTATGAGGTCTATAATTTAAACAAAGCATTTCAGTCCTTGCTTTAAAGATAACACTCATTTGATTAAGAGTGAGTTTTTCGTTAAAATAATTTCGAATAAAAAGTGTGTGGTTTAATTCTTTATGTATAAGCCTAGTTGTCGATGTTTGCGCTCTGTTCAGACATTGCAAATACAGGGAATCATCTATTTTAGCTATACAACTGTAGAATAAGTCCTATTTGTATGGGCTGTATTATTGAGGTCGAAGTCTACACTGTGTCTAAAAGCTAGATCGTTCCATTCTTTGAAAGGCGATATTTGTCGTCTAAGAGCATATTTTAATATCTGTTTTTGAAGATTTGAGTCAGGCCTTTTCATAACTTTTATTATATAATCAGCATTTGATTTAAGATTCTTTAAAAATAATTGTGGCATACCGGATTCAGTATGGATTGCATATGTAGGTGTTGAGTTATCCAGTTTAAAGATGCGCTTGAAAAATAAGCGTTGAATTACTTCAAACTCTTCTAAGTTTTGATAGCCAAACACTTGATTTGCATAGCACAGGCATGTTTTAATGGTTGCATCAAACATTCTAAAATTAGCAGTTGCATCCACATACCTACTTGTTGCAGAAGAAATTACTCCACATAAGATTTATTGCCGTTTTGACTGCAGTGCATTTTTCTTTTACATGTGTGCGAAAATCAAGGTTGCGAGTTATCAAGAAACCTTAGTATTTGAACTGATTTACTATTTCTATTGGTTCACGTTCCAAAAACCATTTCTCTTGGGAAGTTGTTCTTCGTTGAGTATTTTCAAAAACCATGATTTTCGACTTTGCAACATTTATACTTAAATCCCATAAATCACAAAAACGCTTGAGCTTTTTTATTTGTAACTGCAAAGCTATGGGATTATCCGCCAATAGTACAATGTCATCCGCGTATAGGAGCATATATATATAACATGTATAATCCATTATAATAATTGACCTGAGCAAATCAAATTTGGGAAAACCAATAGAAGTGTTTTTCTTGGAAAAGAGTACATTTAATATTTTTTTTTTATTTACTTTGAAACTAAAAAATTAATTTGAATAAAAAAAAATATACTTACTTACATACATACAAAAAAATATTACAACTTTATTCAAAAACTATCTGCGCCACGAACCTTGATTATTAGTAGATGAGATTTAAGGTATCTCGTCGACTTCGAATCACCTTCATTGCAAGATTTGTTGCAATACCGCTTCGTTTTGATTGTTGCTAAAAAAACACTTCAATAAGTGCTTTCAAAGTTTGTGGTTTGTGTGAAACTAACTTTGAAGATAGTCTTGTTATCATGAGCCTGAACGTCAATGAACGCACAATTAAATTGTAGCAAGTTAATTGGTTTATAATTATAAAATTCCCGCTTGTAAGTCGATCCGTTGATAAAAAAATTGTGGCAAGCCGTTTATGACATTCTTTTGCGAGGCAAATTCCAAAATCCCAATCGGACCATGTCACAAATGCACAATTTCCGATTGTATTATTTTTGGAAATTTCGGCAGGTGAAGATTGCGGGTTCTTAATTCTTGAAACATCATTTGGGCAGTTTGTAGGGGCATTCCTATGTCGATGGTCTTCTATGTGATTTTAGAAATGCAAAATAAAAATGCATTGCATTAAAAAAATTTTCATTCAAAATAATTATTTAGCATTTAAGAAATGTTTTGATATTTGATATTTATTTATTTGTATGTCAGCTGTACATCAAGTTAAACTTATAAATAGTATAGGATATAAAACATTGATTTAAGATACAATTAACAAAAGAAATATTTACAAACGTGTGAGAACAAAATTAACAAAAAATTAATTAAAATTAATTATACATTAAAAATGGACTAAAATTAAGAATTAAAGATTTCAGAACAAGAAAAAAAAACAAAAGACATGTTACTTAAAAGTTATATGAAGCAATACGCAAGGAAAATAAAATTGAAAATGATTAATTTAAAAGAATGTTCAGTTCAAGTTTGAGAAATATTCAAAACAAATTATGCATTAAAACAAATTTAATGCAGAACAAAAATTAAAACAATTTGAATGCACAATAAAAATAATGTACATTACAAAAATATGAATAATGCAAAGTAAAAAAATTGTTTATTAAAAAAATTCAATGCAAAGTAAAACAAATTGTGCATTAAAAAATTAATGTATTTGTATATAAAAAAAACTAAATGTATGGAAATTTGCTTTACTATACGCAAACAAATTAAAATAATTAATATTTATGCAAAAAGAATTGTTTCAAACGAAAAAAATTCTAATTTTCATACATTTAGTTCTTATATTTTATATCGATTTTTTTTTATGCAAACGCATTAATTTTTTTAATTCACGTATTTTTTACTTCGCATTGTGATTTTTTTAATGCATACTTTTTTTACTTTGTATTTCAATTTTTTTAATGCAAATAATTTTTACTGTGCATAACATTTTTTTTAATGCAAACAATTTTTACTGTGCATTTAAATTTATAACTTCCCATAGGAAGTTATTGTAATCGGTCCAATTTGTCAAATTGAAAATTTTGACATTTCTCGACGTTTCAAGGGCCCTAGAGTCTAAATAAAGAAAGATGCAGAAAGGATTCTCAAAAAAAACTGAGTGGATGTTTTTACAATAGAAATTTAAAAAAAAGGTGAACATTTTGGTTAACCCAAGATATCTTATAAACCAACAACGGTAGCGACTTGAATTAAGTTGTGTATTATATAGTATGTTTTTTGGAAAAAAAAATCCAATAACGGTTCTTTATAAATCAAAAAAACTGAAAAATTATAATTGTCACCTCAAATATTTTACGAACAAAAGATAATTCACCCTCCAAAATAATTGTATGCAACGAAGAATGACGTTTTCGACATCTGGTAAAATGATGAGAAAAATCAAATTGACAGTTTTTTTACCAAAAAAAAACATTACTAAAAGTTAGTAAAAATCGATTTTCGACTCCAATATCTTTTAACTAATTTTCACTTATAAGAAATATTGTTTTCAACATTCGGTAAAGTTTTGAGAAAAATCGATTTGAAATTTTTTTTACAAAAAATAAAAACCTAAAAAATATTCGACACAAATATCTTCTCAAAAACTAAAAATATTGGCTTCAAACTTATTTGATCTCACAGAAAATATTGTTTTTACCATTCAGTAATTTTTTTATAAAAATCCAACAGTCAGTTTATTCATGCAAAATTAAAATCTACACAAAATAGTACGCAAAATTGGTAAAAATTGATGTTAGGTTCTCGATATCTCGTGAATAACACAGGTGGACAAAAAAAATATTTGTTGTGCTTGGGTGTAGTTTGTCCTTTTTGGGTTCATGGTAAACCAAAACAGTAGATAATCACCCTTTCCCTCCTAAGATTTGCTTTTGTAGTGTTGGAAGCAAAAATACAATTTTCATACCCTGTGAGCCTACCTCTAGTTTTATGAGCTACAGTGCAAGAACCGTGTATTGTACAAAAAAACTGCTAGCTATAAATTGTAAATAATTTAAAGATGTATGTACATATATTTTTGCTAGAGCACTTTTTTCGACTTAAATTATAAGAAAAAAGGAAATAAAAACCCGTTTTTTTTTTTAAAGAAAATGCACTGTAACTTTCGAACGATAAAGTTAAACGCAAATAGTATATATTAGAACAATCTTACAATCTCTGTAGAAACATACATTTTGGAAGCGTATCGGAATCCAGCTTTTTAAAATCCCGTTTTTAAAAAATCCCGAAAAAAAAGTTTCAAAATCCCGCCTTCTAAAATACCGATTTTTTAAAATCCCGTAGTTTGAAATCACGCTTATTGAAAATCCCGATCAATTAGAATCCAGCTATTTAAAATTCCGCCAGTTCCCGACAATCCCGTTTTTTTTTTTTTTACAAAATACGTGCATTTAACTAAATAACAGTAGGAGTCAAAGGTTTGAATGTTAAATTAAGAAGCGTATCGAAATCCCGATTTTTAAAATCCAAGTAAAATTGGGTTTTTTGCGTCGTATAGCCTACAGTATACAGTTGAACTATAATAATTATGTTCAACAGTATTCTTGAAAACAGTAGCAAACAATTTTATTAATGTTAATAAATGCAATCAAAACTAGATAGCTCGATTTTTTAAAATTAAACAACTCGTTTTGATTGCAATATCGGCATACGAAAAAAACGGGATTATAAGAAACGGGATTACAAAACGCGGGATTATAAAAAAACGGGATTTTAAGAAACGGGAATATAATAACCGGGATATCGAACCCAACCCATACATTTTCTACAAGATTGCTATAGGAATGAGCAAAAAGTGGAACAGTGTGAAAATCTAATCGAACACAACTTCATAGAACGCCCTTTTTAGCAAGTCGTAAGGCGACAGTTATAGCTATCATTGGTTTTCATCATTGAAAACGAACATTGGAATTTTTTTGACAGGTCGTTTATAGCTGTGCTTAAAAATATCTGTCATTTCCTGATTGAAATCCACCGACAAATTTTTAGGCGCCAGTTATAGCTATCATTGGTTTTCATCATTGAAAACAAACATTGGAATTTTTTTGGCAGGTCGTTTATAGCTATCATTAGAAATTTCTGTCATTGAAAAAAATTTCCTGATTAAAATCCACCGAAAAATTTTTACTGACAGAAATCTGTCATTGGAATTGTGTGAAATTGGAACACAAATCAGTGGAACGATTCGTTTCACTTTTGAACATAAAAGTATCAGCTGTTCAGGAAAATGAATTTCCGTCCGGAAAATAGAAAAATACATTTTTAGAGAAAAATAAATGCGTAATTACACTTTTTTTTCTCAAAAAAAATTCTTTGTGTGATTTCCGATCGATCAGTATAGAATTTTCATTTCTAATCAAAGGGAAACAAAGTCAAATATCGATTCAAAAATTTTTCCGGATCGATTTCAATGATAGCTATAACTGGTGCCTTACTAATAGAAATCTGTCATTGGAATTGTGTGAAAATGGTTCACAAATAAATATAAAAATTGTTACCGAGGGGAGAAGAGGAGTCTGGAGTTTGGAGTTCCAAGAATTTGGCAAAAACCGTTAGACCATGTTAACGACTTTTACTTTTGTATGGTTAATCCAACTAAACGCCGGTGAAGAACCAACCTATTGCGTATCCAGACTTGCGCTCATCTTTTGCACCAGGCTCACATAGTGAGGCTCTTCCAGTACTTGAACCTGGAAATAAATGTTCTCAGTCAAGCTCATTCCAAAGGTCAAGCAGAAATACCGGAGATGAAGATTTTATATCCTCACGTTGGCGTTGTTCCAGTCTTTTCATCTTATTACAGCGAAAGGCTTTCACGACTAAGTAAGAGATTTGAATTGACCAAAATGTAAAGCAGAAGTTTTGGATTCTCGCATAAAACAGTGGAATTTATTGGCTGATGTCAAAGTAACTGAACAACGGCATCGACACGAGATGTTTTCCACATTTTTACTAAAGAAGATGGGGTTTGATTTCGCAAACAGGTTTATTTGAAGCAATTGGGATACCTTGTCTTCCTAGTGAATGGGATCTGTTTATTGATAGCTTAACGAAAAGCCTGAAAGCAGTTTTACTGCACAATGAAAAAACTGTTTCCATCTCTTCCAATTGCGCATTCCGTGCACCTCAAAGAATATTATGAGAGCGTTCAAATTTTACTTGGCGCTTTGAAATATAAAGAATATAAGTGAGAACTTATAGGAGATTTTAAAATGGTTGGATTCTTGATGGGACTTCAAGGTGGGTACACTAAATTTTCATGTTTTTTGTGCTTACGGGATAGTTGAGCAGATGTTAAGCACTATTGTCGATAATCATGGCCGGAAAGAACAGATTTTAAAGTCGGATGCCAAAATGTGAAATGGAAACCATAAGTTAAAACCGGAAGATATTTTAATGCCCCCCTTACACATCAAATTAGGATTGATAAAACAATTTGTTAAGGCTTTGAGTGTTGAATCTGAAGTTTTCAATTTTTAAAAACATTTTTTCCAAAACTCTCGCAGGTTAAGGCCGGTATCTTTGTTGGCTCACAGATTAAAAAATTATTCGACAATGAATATTTCCCGAAATTACTAACTAAGCTTTAAAGACAAACCTGGCACAGTTTTAAAGCCGTAGTATCTAGTTTCTTAGGAAATAACAGAGCTCAAAATTACAAAGCCCTTATAAAAAATGGTTCTCGACTAAAAATCTGGTTAACAAAATTAAATGATCGGTAAATAAAAATTGTTCGGAATTTTGTTCCCTCAAAGTAGCCATCACCAGGCTGAAGTCGAACTGGTCAAAAAACTGCGTGTTCAACGCTTACGATGGATAGGGCATGTCGAGCGAATGAACGTCGAAGCTCCAGCCCGTAAGGTATTCAACGCCAAGCCTGAGGGAACAAGAAGCAGAGGCAGGCCTCATCTCCGGTGGAGTGATCAAGTTGAGGCCGACGCACGTCAACTTGGTATTCGAAACTTGAGGCAGCAAGCTAGAGATCGATTCAAAGTCACTAGAATCTATACCGAACATTTTTAGACAGATGTCTGTGTGTGCGCCCGTATGTCCGTAAGTTCGTATGTTTGTACGTCCGTACGTTCGGGAATCTTTTTTCTTCTTTTAGATAATAAAACCGAAAGATGCAGAAAGGACTTTTAAAAAAGTAGAGTGGGTGGTTATTTACATTCGACAGATTGGAACTATATGGCAAGTTTTGCATTCGTTAACATTTCGAACTCTAGGTTTTAATCAAACATGCCGAGAAGTCCGAAAAAGTGGGACCCCCGAATTCTTCCGTCAGTCTGTCTGCCTGTCTGTCCTCGCCCCTAAAGCCCAAAACATTGGGTCGATTGACTTGAAATTTGGAAATAAAGGTCTTAAGCCGAACCTATTGCGATTTGACATATGAATTTATGTATCAAAATTTGAACTATTTTAGCCAAACAAGACTTATTTGAGTGTTCTTGTTATTTTGACCTACACTGGTTGCAACATATCCTTTTCTTTACTCATACAATTTTTAATTGAATAGTTTGACAACATATTAGCCGTTTATATCATACTAGCGGCCCGTCCCGGCTTGGCACGGATAGACAAAATTAGGTACAGATATTTAAGTTATAAGCATGCTAATTAAAACGACCACGAATCACTAAATTAGAAAAAATTGTATGCTTATCTTAAAGCCTCCCTGTACCCTACGTTGGCCGTGGTATTTCTAGGTGGCAACAAAATGTATTAATTTTCAGGAGATCCTACTCGAGAAAGTGCCACATACAATTTCCAGTAGGAAAAGCACTCTTTCCTGAAGTCGATACCAACTATGGAAAAAGTTTGTCCCTGGGATTTATTTATTGTTAGGGCAAAGGATATTTTTAAAGTGATCTGTAACCTTTCAAAAGATATGGGCAAATCAGTTGGTATCATTGGAATCCGCAGAACATGTGCGAGCTGACCAGCCACGGGACCTGTAATGATAGTTGCTACAATCACATTATCTCTTAATTCTTTAATCAATAGTCTTGTACCATTACACATATTGGGAGGGCTTAAATTTCTTAAAAGCATAACAGGTGTACCTAGCGGACAAAATTGTGAATCTAAACCATTCTCAGATCCCCTTGAACACACACAAAAAATTTCATCAAAATCGGTCCAGTCGTTTAAGAGAAGTTCAGTGACATACACACTCACAGAAGAATTATATATATTAAGAAGATGTGAATCTAAACCATTCTCAGATCCCCTTGAACACACACAAAAAATTTCATCAAAATCGGTCCAGTCGTTTAAGAGAAGTTCAGTGACATACACACTCACAGAAGAATTATATAAATTAAGATAATATAGATCTTTCATGATGTGTTAGCTTTAATTATTTGATTTAAAAAAAAAAAAAACTTTTAAAGTCAAAAAGAAGAAATGTTCTTATTGGCTTGGCCATAGCGGTGTGTATTATGCAGTTACGTCCTAGATCAAAAGGATGTAGGTTGAACCATTTTGGCACTTATCTAATACGGTTAATAAAATGGAATAATTTATAATTTATAATTAGGTAGATCTCTATATTAATGTCAAATGCACCACATCCAAAATGACAGATTATGTCAAAACTGTTATCTAGTTTTTTTTTTGTTTTGGAGACAGAAAAATAAAAGCACTAAAATCAGAAATCAAAATCAATATTTGTGTCAATGCTCCCATTCGCCTCAATGCTACCCCGTTTGCGGCTAATTTAGCTGATAGGATAGGTAGTAGGGTATAGAATACAACTTAATACATAACAACGATTCACAAGGGTATTGTGGTAGGTATTAGCAACTTCTTTGGTCAGCAAAGTTGTTTGGTATGAAACAAAACAAAAAAAAAAATGTAAAAATTCTCACCCTTGTAAAACACAAAAGCTATTCGAGAAGCTAACACGGCTCATGATGTAAGTAGGTACCATGTTCTTTGTTGTGTGTGCTTAAGTGCATATTTATTTACCAAATAGGTATGTTGGGCTATCTTCATTGAATTCTGCACTTACTCTGTCTATTTCCACCCCTTACAAAAATCGGAAATTTTGCAATCCTATATACCTATTCTTTATTCACACAAAATACCTACATACCTATATACTTGTTTGGGAAATGGGGTTGCGATTGTGAAGAACACCGTTATGCAAGGAATTAAAACTTGATGACGTCAGATTCCATCTATCCATGCCGCGACTCGACAAACCAATCGACAATACCCTGCCCTTCGTCATCAGCTCCACAGCAGCATAAGTTGGACGGACAAACAGCATGCATTAAGGTTATAATATGCACATGAAGGGATACACGTGTCACTCATACATATACATACATCAAAGCCCCCTCAACATGAATTCCTTTGCAGAAAATACAAATGACAAAAAATAAAACAATAATCAAGACAAGCGACTCTGCCGCTCTGCGCCGCTGCGCTGCGCTATAGTCGTCCGTCACTACGAAAGAGCTTTAATATCCTCAGAATTATACATTTGTGTGTATGAGTGTAACACAAACTAAGAAAAGAAAAAGCTTACCTAATAATTCACTACTTTAGTGGATTTCTTTTATGGGAGCATAGAACGGAAGGAAAGAGGATCAGGTAAAAAACTTGCTACAGTAGAGGCATCTGAATCAGAACAAAAATCTAATGCTGGACAAAAATAATTGGATTATTTAATATTGTTTCAAGTTAATTTGGATTTTAAAATGTTTGAAAATCAAATTCTTCAAAAGACCTTAATCCTACCTACAATGCATCTATTTGGACCCCTAGAAAATTAGAAATCCACAAAACGAAATTGACTTGCAATGGATCGGAGCTAGATGCTACGTTCTTCCCGACTCGAGGAAAAAATCATTATATGTTCCTATACCTAAGCCTTGTTGTTTTGAGAAATCACGTAGGTAGATATTTTTAATGTTAACTCACCTTTAGAACTTTTTTTCAAGTTATTCGAAGACAGCTCGTCTTATTTAGTTAAATTTTTCTTGTCCGTTCCTAAGAATCTCTGCTTAATTTAAAATTCGAAAAATATGTATAGTGATTCAATTCAATTATGATGGATAGTGAAAAGGATAGTCCTGCTACTCATCTGGGTTTACTTCCTTAATATTTTTCGGGCACAAAGTGAAAATATTTATTTAGATTTGATAAAAAAGTGTAGGTCCCCCATAAAACATTCACAACAATGCCTGAGAGTGGTAGTCCACTAGTACTTTGTTCTTTTTAAGAAGGTACCCAAGAATAGTTGCGACCCTTCTATTAAAGTACACAAATCACACAAATTTTAATATACCTACCTATTAATTAAAAAAAAAAAAACATTATTACGCTCATAACTGTTCTCTAAAGCTTTTCTAACCCTAAATACTCCCTGTTCATACAAGAACAAAACAAAAACTACCCTCCAAAGTATACTGGACCAGACCGAGACCACTAGCAATAGAAAGAAAGATTTAAGTTTATAAATTTGAACAAAATATAAATATACATATATAATAGTGTCAATGAAAAAATAAATAAAAATACATATTACTAAGGGAGCACCGGATGGAAAAAGCAATATCTATTGAGCTTAAAATAAAGCATGAAAAAGAAAAACGTATCTATAGATTTATGAGAGCTTAAAAAAAGCATAAATACACACATACATAGGTACACCTACATTAGGTACCAACCGTAGCGTGTATTTGTTGGAAAATGGATAACTTGAATATTGGGGAAAACGAAAAGACCTTCCACAAAATATGCTTCCTTCTTATTCAGTTTGGGTTTAAGTGTTGAATTGTGTGTACTGTTATTTGAACGAATCACAACGATATTTTCAAAATATAAAAATATTTAGCGAAGAAATTTTATAAACATTTTCAATTTTATTTGCAAAATTAAAGTAAACAAAGAGTGCGTGTATTACGATTTTTAACAAAAAGTTATATTAAAAAATAAAAAAAAAAAACTATTAAGAGATATATACCTATCAAACCTCAAACGTTAACTGTTTACTTTTAATTTTAATGTAATGATAAACGTAATCATTTTACGGTGAATTTCAAATATATATCTACTGAATAGTTTCTGTTAAAAAAGTTTGTTCTAACTTTTAAAAAAGAAAAAAAATATTCGCATTCAATTTTTTTTTTTTGGAAGTAAAAGAACCTTCAGAATAAGTATTTTATGAATCATCCAAAAGATAGCATTAGTCTAGTGGTTGCATTATACTAAACATTTAAAAAAACGGGAAACATCCTAACAATAAAGATTGAAGGAAAAAAAAGTCCGATAGGATTTGGTAATAGGATTGTTTCTATTTCTGATTTAACTGTTTCAATGAAAAAAAAATAAAAATCCAATGCCTAGATTTTCTTCACAGAAGCTCAGAAGTAGGATAAGCTCTTACAAATTTGTACAATCATTCCGGGTCAACAAATAAAGTGCCCTTAATTCCCCCTCCATAGACCTTTTGCCTTCTTTTGCATCCTTAGTTACACGCAGTTACATCACTTGGTTTTTTCCTCAGTTATTTTTTTGTGTGTCAAAAGTTTTAAACCAAGAACTGCGAGAGGTTTTAACTTTCCTTTTTAAAAAAGAGCAGTTTACAAAATTTTTCACAAAATATGATCTCATTCCATTTTAATATGAATTAAATAAAGAATTTTACTTTTAGAAAATAACATTTTCTGATTCAAAGGGTCTATTCACTCCTTCCTTATTTAAAGCTTGTGGAAGTAGCCCTGCTAACAAATAGTTGCATAATGTTAAATTTCTTTGTTTGAGTAGCTTTACTTAAATTGAAGTCAAATATTGACAACTGGACCTTATTACCAGGTTCCATTTGTTAAAAATTAGATTTTTGAAGTTTTTTTTTATCACATTTTTTAGTACACGAATAATGGCTATTATTCAGAAATACCCACGGTGACCTTATCACATTATCTTAGACTTCCCGATAAATTGGCAGACAAATGTTGATTGATTTTTCCACTTACTTTGATTTCAAGTTAAACATAATCAAGCTATCTATTCTCATTTGCGTTGATTTATTAAAAGTAATAAAATGGAAAAATAAGGAACACAAAAAGGGTGTTCGTGTCATAAGTCGGCGACAGAATTGTGTTTCGAATTGGTAACGGCGGGGTTAAAACTCAAATACAAGTCTATTCATATTTACATAAGTCTTATTTGATTGAAAGAGGTTAAGTCCTCAAAATTCAAACTTTGAGAACTCTTAACTATTGATTGTATGTCATATAGTCATTATAGGTCAAATCAATTTTGTGTGTTCTTTTGAAAAAGTTTATCAACCTCGTAAAAGTTTGTGTATATAGTCATCGCCAAAAAAAAACTACACCTGTTTCCTTTCAATAATCTTCTCATTTAAATCAGTATCTTTGTTGTTTCCAACTGCAAAATAAATTATCTTTAAGTCCCAAAAAAACTACACAAGTTTTATACATATAATACTACTCACCATTCTTCTGATTCCACCTTTGTTAATTAACTCTCATGGACCTCAAATATTTAATCTCCGTTATTTCCGATATAAACTTTAAGTTTAAAATAAATTAAACTAATTAGTGTTTTTTTTCTGTAAATGCAAAATTTAAAAGAAAAAACATCGTTGGCACCTATTGTATTTCTGCATTTCTTTCTTTTAACTATAAGGTACGTACAAAAACGTTCTTATGTGAGGTTTTTGAAAAGGCGCGAAATTCGGTATCATCAACTTAATCTAGTTATGATCACACAAAGTGTGAAATGACCAAAATTGTTGAAGCAGAACACAAGTTTTCTGTATAGACTAGAAGGCAGTGGCGCCCAACGTTGGCACCTTAAACCACAAACTTTTTTATATTTTAACCTTTGTAGTATCTCTGAAATTTGAACCTTTAAATTTCAAAATTAAAAAAATCATAAGTTTGACATTTTCATATTTTCTAAAAAAGAAATACAATTTTACTACTTTTATTTCCAAAAATGTTGAACGCATGAATAAAGGTAGCTTCCGATACCAAAATAAGTACGTTAAACTATCGGGCTATCTTCCGGCATAAATAAGTAGTTCCATGAGTTCGTTCACATATAAAATCATTCATATTTTTATGACATAATAGCTTGACCATAAAGCATTCATATATAAAACCCTTATATCTATGTACTTGTGGGCTCTAACTATGTTAATAATCTTGAGAGTATTTTATTTGTGGCGGAAACTCTAAGCCCTCTAGGAAAATCTACACATGAACGGCATTTGTTTTTTTTCTCCCAATCAGTATAATTTTTTTTATGTTTAAACTTATTTTACCTCCACAAAAATAAAGCCAATTAAGTTTAAGAAAACAATTGAAAAGCTTGCATTCATCTTCCGTTTTTGTGTGCCAATCGACATCTAATAGGTAAGTGTCAAAGGTAAAATTGGGTGACCTTTTAACGTGGTGAGTCCTTGGAAAAAAGATACCATTACCTACCATAAGGTCGCTCTCTCATTTTCTCGCAGTGCGGGTGATCCATAAACCGTAACCAAACCAATTCAAAAAAGGGTCACCAAATTTTTCGTTTTTCTGAGAGCACAGAGAACGGTATGATTTTCTCTTTTCTTTTCCCACATCCCTTATTATAGTGTGCAATATAACATATTATGTATGCAGCACCATCAGCCAGCGGTGAGTAGCTTTCAAAAAAACCGAAGCTCCTCATAAGTGCGCAAGTTCAACACTATCTTATATTGTGCTGCATGGTGTTCCCTTTTTAAGTTGATTTTTTTGTCGTTGTCGTTTGTTGTTGTTTGCCTTCGATTTTTAACTAAAAATTGTCAAATATATCTTTGTTAGCTAAACTAGTGGTGTGTTCAATTGTCGAAAGGACGACGACGACGTGCTTCGTTTTGGGAATGAGGGCTTACGTAAACATTAATAAGAAAAATAAGGTGTTATGAAAAAGTTATTTGTTCAAAAAAACAAACTTCCTACTTCCGATAATTTAATTTTAATTAAAAAATAAAAATTGTTAAAGCTTAAATTAAGTTAAAACTTAAAAATTTTGTTCATAAACTAAAAAAGACAAACGTTAAAAAAAGAAGTGAAGCTACATAACAAAAAATAAAATAAAATTAAGTTTCCTTTTAAAACTTTAAATAAATAGATAAAACTTTAAAACTTTTTATTATTATATAATAATTAAAAACACTTTTTCTTATTTTCATTTGAAGTTTATTTAAATGATTTTAAATTAAATTGAAGATAAAAAAACAGTGATTCTATAGAAAAAAAAACTTAAACTTAGTGGTGAAAAAACTAAAATCTGAACTTTAATAAATAAATAAATAGAAACAACAACTTTTAAGCCATGTCACCTACTGTTCAAAAAATTCTGATCTTACTTGGGATTGTTTTTTGCCTTCAATTGCAAGGTATGTAATATCATAAATTATATTAATGTAAAATTTAAAGTTATTTTTTTGTATTATTTTGCATAAAATATTGTGTAATGATTTTTTAAATGTGTTAAGGATGTCAATTAAATCGATGTTCGTTTTTTTACGTAACTTAAAAATTATAAAATTTGTATGTTTGTGTGTTATAAACGCTCTGTCAAAGAGGGAGAGCTTTACACATATTTTTTTTTAAATAGTTTTGCGTATTTACATTATAATGCATTTGTTTTTGATGTCTGTAGTTTGTTTTTGCTTAAAATACAAAAATTATTTAGCACAAATCGATATCTAAAAGTGGCTTAAATGGAATTTGATTTCGCATAATTTATACGTGATAGGTATGGTTTTCCTTATATGCAGTAGAGGTTACCATTAGTTACAAAAAAAAAAAATTACCTTTACGTAACTATTGTTCTTCATACAATAATTATTACATTGTGTAACGAAAATATACCCAAGTCCTATTTTCCATGAATGCTTTAATTTTGTGAGGTTAGAGTTCTTTAGTTTAATGAAGCTTTTGACACTTCTTTGACATTTTTACATACCCTTGCAAGAAAAAGAAAACGTCAAATATTATATAATTACATGACAACTAAATTCAAAAATCTTTTTGTGTTTAATTTAAAAAAGACTATTTTTTTTCAAAAGTAGTTAGATGTATTGAGGACACATCATATTACGACAACAGTTAATCAAATATTGTTTTAAAGCTTAAATTGAATCTTACTTTAAGATTGCATTCATTGAATTGTCTTTGAGACTGGAAACGGAAAGAGATTGCAATAATTTGACTGCAATCAATTGATTTTAATCATTTAAGATTCGTTGGATTCATTTGAAGTTTTTGAATGAATTTAAAGCCTTTGCAGTCTTTAATATAAAGGGTTTTTCAATAAGGGCGGGTAGATGTTGTCAATGTCAATCGTGGCGTTTGCTGTGTGGCACGTAGCGCCGCCGCCGTCCTGCTGGAATCACATGTCGTCTAGGTCCATATGGTTCAATTTGGGCCATAAGAAATAAGGTATCATCGTTACGTAGCGCTCGGGTACTGCCCCTTGCGAGGAATTGACAAATTCTCCAAGTGCTTTCTCAAATTAGCCGTTCGGATTCGGCTTAAAACTGTAGGTCGCCTCCATCTCTGACAACAGTACCTGTACACAGGAATGGTTGAGAGTTGTAAGTCACTAGGCCCTAGTTCTCAACGGACTGTTGCGCCACCCAATTTATTTATTTATTTTTATTATCACCTGGTCAACCTCGCGTGGGCTAGTGTCGTCCCATATACGCGCAATTTTGCTTGCTAACACAGCCATTCATGCGCCTTGTCACTAAAGATGATTTTTCGGCCAAAATTGGGGTCCTCTTCCAAACGATTCGAAGCCCAGTCACCGAACAAACAGCGTTGTCTATGGACATGAACTTTGAGCTCCTGGTCAGTTGGATCTTGTACAAGTGTAGGCCCAGGTCCCGACGCAAAATTCGCCAAGTTAAAGTCTGCGAAAGGCTTAATTATTGTGCGAATAGACAGCCTCGGGTTATGCTGTACACTTTCACGGACCGCGGCGATGTTCTCGGCCCATCATGCGTTCCTTGAAGGTACGGGTGTTGGCTGATTGTTTACTGAACCGGTCGTCTCAAATTTGGCCACCACGTCTATCGTAAAATGGGTGCAATGTGCGCAACGTTTGCGTTAACGAACACTAATTTTGATAATAAAGTCTTATCATTTGAACGTACTGTTCAATGGTGTAACTTGCCATGATGATTTGGCATAAACAACTAAATAATAAACAAAAGATTTGACAGCTGTCACCAAAACAAAAAAGCCGCCATGGGGTGCCAGAATCTACCCGTGCCAAATGAAAAACCCTTTACAAAGAATGATTACAATCGAGTGATTGGAGGAAAATTTCATTACAAAATTTGAAGCCCCATGTCTCAAGAAAAATTAAAGTAATTAAAAATAATATTCACAAAAGATTACATTCTTTTACAAGTCTGCTGTAAAGTTGCCTGAGATTATAAAAACACAGTAAATATAAAGAGTTTGACATTACTTGGAGGATTGTTAGCTTCCAAAACATTGATTACGTACCATCAGTACGTAAATTGTTAAATTTTATAACAAACGCTCAGCTCATATGGTCAAAACAATTTTAAAATTCCTCGATCTTCAATTCTTTTTTATTTGCGACTACAACATTTTTATGGGCATACGTAAATGTTGGACACACAAAATTATTTTCGAATATTATTTTTGGCATGCTCATAATATTAGTTTTTATTTAACATCAACCTTAACCTTTTACTCGTTCAGAAGCACCAACCTGAATATTACATGCATATAAGAAAACGTTTATTTTAATGTATGAAAATGGTCTTCACAGTAATTAGTTGGCAGCTATTTTGGGATTATTAAACGCCACCAAGGATAGCCAATTTTAGATAGCGAGTGCGCTTTTTTCGGTCCCAAACATGGAAAGCAAAAATTCGAAATAAAAATTGCATTGAAATCTAATGACGTTTTTAATTTTTTCTCATTGTGGTTTCTGTATTCATGTATTTTAAACAAATCTTTTTGTATTTCAATTTCAGAATGTACTGCACTAATTTGCTATGATTGCAACAGCGAATATGATCCACGTTGTGGAGACCCATTCGAACCATATTCCATAGGTGAAGTAAATTGTAGCAAACAAGAACCTCTTGAACATCTTAAAGACAAATATAAGCCATCTTTATGCCGAAAGACAACACAAAAGAGTAAGTTAATAAAATCTATTTACCATTGTAATACAGTTTATAGATTTTTATAAAAATGCGAAAATCATTTTTTTGCTGATCTTATCAAAAAATGTATTCATACTTTCTTTAAAGTTTCTTTAAACTTTAAAGTTTCTTTAAAGACCTTAAGCGGAAAGATCCATTGAATAGATAGAAACAATCTTAATTTGTTCGCTCCGTTAAGCACGCGAATCCATATTTTGTTCAACTGAATAATTTGAACGAACATTTTGATAAAAGCAACGAGTTTGTTTTTCAGATTTATTAAATTCAATTTTGGAACTTTTCTTCACTAACCATAGAAAATATCAAATATTATTACGTGCAGAAAAAACGCCTGACATGAGCTACAAAATCCATATTTAAGTCTCTAAGGTCGTCCAAGCCTGCCGAATGATCATATAAAAATATCTTTGTTTTTGCAAACGTCCAAAAAGTAATAAAATGTAAATATTGACGCAAAATTTTAAACGAATTAGTAAAATGTTAAAGCCATTTTTAGCTTCAGTTGGGAATTTCATAAAATAGGTCCGTTTAAGCGTATTTTCTTTCTTTATTTTTACGAACTGTCACTTTTTAGACATGTTTGGATGCTCGTTTTGTAATAAAAGGCAATAAGCAATTTACTAGTTAGCAAAGGTTTATTAGTCAATTGCTAAATATTTAGCAAATTGCTAACTAGTAAATTGTTAAAAGCTTAAAAATAGGTTGTTTAAAATTTTTCTTCTTTATATTTTGGCGAGAGGGAAGGGACAATTTAATTTGAAAGTAACATATTCTAAGTTACTTTATTTAAAAGGCCTAATCTGAGCCTATTTGTACTTTTTGAAATTTATTTTAAAATTAGAGTAGCTATAGCTTAATTAAATTAGTAATATATGTATACAATTATTTTAATGATAGTTTTTGGTCTAATATTAAATCCCATCTCCCAAGACTTTATCACTGGACAACAATATTAAAAGTTGTGTATTAGACTTATTAAATATTTATTCATCAATACGATATTTACCCAACCCCTCTCTACAAGAATGTTGTGGGACTCTCCTATACTAATCCTATTAGTCTTACTAATCTTACTATATATTAAAAAAGTGAGATTTTTAAAGAAGGGATGTATGGATGTTTGTAACTCTTACCTTACCTTGTAAGGGTCTCTCAAAGTAACTCGGTCTATCTGTTTTTAAATAATGTCCTTAAATCGTTGGTTTTTTAATATGTGCATAAGGTTAAAATAAGTCCTTAAGAAGTTTAAAATAAGTCCTTGAATTGTGTGTGATTCCATCGAACTTTTTGTTTCCTGAGAATCGAATCATGGTAATAATTTTTAATTAATTTAAGCATTTAGTCGATTTATTTCAAATTTTCAAATTAAGGTTTTTAGCCGATTCCGCGTTAGGCGTTTTTTTTCTTAAATCTAAGAATAACAGTAGTCCCCAAATTTTGTGGTTAAAAATCGAAAATTCGAATTTTTTCAATAAGGAACCGATAGACTTTTTTTTTTAAATTTCGCTCAAATTTGTTTTCTTAATTTGGCTTCTTTCAATATAAAAAAAATATTTTCGCATTGCTCCAACCATTTTGTTTTTAAGTTCTCTCAAGGACTAATCAACCGATTAAAATATTTTTTTTTTCTGTACACGCTCTTTACTGTCCCCATAATATTTGATGTGCCTATTTTTGAAACTCAGGGTATCTATGTTCATGTTGCAGTATTGTGAGCCTACACGAAATTGTTTTTCAATGTTTAACTGTTTCATGTGATGGTTTAACTTTACTCTGAATCGATTAACATAAGGAGTCCATGTTTGGGAAAAGAGAAGAGTATTTTTTTTATATTGGGTTGGTAATGTTTTGACTCTGAATGTTTAAAAGTAGAAAAAGGGGGGGGGGGGGATTTTTCTCCAATCTTACATATCATATATGTTTTTGTTTATTAGAGAAAAACCATATCTAATATCATTACATTCTTTTATATTCATGTTTATATTTTTTCTCTTGCAGTCTATGGCAAAATTCGTATTGTTCGTGGTTGCGGCTATATTCCAGATGATCGTGATGACCACGAATGCAATAAAAGATTAGGTACTCACGATGTGCAAGCTATTTATTGTGCTTGTACAACCGATTTGTGCAACAATGCCGAATCGCTCTTAAAATTAAATAGATACTCCCTGCTACGTCCACTGCCCTTAATATTTATTACAGCTTTATTAACTGTTGTTACGTGTCGTTTTGATTTTTTTCAAAATTCTTCATAAATTCATTCAAAATTTGTAATTTTGGTAGTCTTCAAGAAATTACAATATAAACTTAAAAAATACATACATTTAAAATTGATTGAATAAATAAGAAAACAAAAAACAGAATAACAAAGAACGAAAACTGCTTAATAGATATTAAAACGTAGATATACATACATACATATATATATATATATATATCAAAAAAGAAAAATCAAATATCAAACTTCAAAGAAGAACTAAAAATTAAAAAAAAAACATTAGAAACAACAAAATTAAAATACTTAACATTACAAAAATATTGTTCTCATATAGGTTTTATAATCAAGTGCTTATAGTTTAAAATTGAAACTAATTGGTTGTAGATTGTTTAATTTGTATAATTTATTTCTTGTACTATAACTGACAATAAAAAAATTAAAATGAAAATAATTTAAATTGAATAAATATATATTTTAATATATTTGAAGAATTTCGCAAACAGCCCTTCGAAATTGTTTAAGCGATGAGGTAGTCAACCCCAAGTATACATAAATTATACACTTTTGTTTTAAGTATTATTAATTTCTTTTGTGTTATTATTTCTGTTTTTCCTATTTTAAAAAAGATCCCTTCAAACTTATTTATCTATAGCAAAAAAATTCAATTACAACTTAAATTCTTGTTAAACCCAAACAAAATTCTCACCAGTCATTACACTTTGTCAACTTTTTATTATTCGAAAATATACACAACAAAATCTAGTAATTGTATTCAGCACACAAAGTCAGTTTAATTGAAAAGTTACAAATTTAAATAATTACAAAAAAAAAAGAAAAATTAGAATGAATATTGAAATTAAAAAAAATCGATACAAAAAAGTTTAAGACAAGTAAAACAATAAAAACAAAAACTGTTTTGCTATAATTTATAGCAAACGCAGTTTGAATTAAATGACGCTCTCATTAATCATAATATTTTGCTTAGAAGATAAATAGTTGAAAAAATAAAGACATTAAATGAAATGAAAATAAAAATCTCACGAGAGCGGCACTTGAAAAGTAGATAGGGATGGAAACTAAAACGCCTAAGAAATTAAATTTAAAAAATAACACACATGAGAAAAACTTACAAAAAAATTGACAAAATAAAAATACAATTTTAAAGTTAATTTAAAAATAAGAGACGGCTAGTGTGTGACATTGTTATTTGTAAAAAAAACTGAATTTTTATTTTACTATTGTCTTTTAGAATACTAAATAAGGAATACAAAGAAATTAGGAAAAGAGAAATGGTTGGGTGAGGCAGAGAATAATGTTTATGTTTAGCTTTTAGTGCTTAGAACACAATTAAAAGAATTGCAAGGAAAAATGGTTAAGACATTTTTGACATCTCTTAAAATAAACTTTAAGAATGTGATGATAACATACAAATTTTGAAACAATTCAGCGAGAAAAAGTCATGGCTTATTGCCTAAGTGTAAACACAGGTTTACCAAGAGACAATTTTCGAGCCAGATGATGTAGTAGTCAGCGAAAAAACGATTAAAATCACCACAAAATAAAGTTTTTATAATAAAATAAATTCTGGCTAGCTCTGATTTGTAATACCTAATGGGTTTTAAGCTTTGAAGTCAAAAGCTCCCGTGTACCTATATATGAAAAATAGTATTCGGTCTTCCACATTTAGTTATTGCTCTATTTTGTCTGTAATTTTATTTGTTGATTTTTGTTGACAACTCAGACTGTCCAAAAATAGAAAAGAAAAACGCTTTATGAAAGTTTCAATTTTTAAATCCATAAAATGATAAATATTTGTATGTTTTGTTTTTATAAATCTCTTTTGCAACGATCCTACTCTGATCTATTGGCACCTGATAAGTTGCTCTCCAGTTTCAACACCACCTGGATGTCAGTGCCTGTACTGTTGCAGATATATTTTTATGGTTCGGTTTGTCGTACAATAGATTTCCCATAAAAAAAGTAAAACGCGACACGAAAAACATTAATTTTACCAAATAATTTTATATCAACACGTATTATTATTATGAATTGATTATGAAAGAATAAAGCACTATTCACATGAGCACGACCAACGAATGGACGAATATTCGCCGATTTTGACATTTCTTTCACATGAGAGTTTTTAATTCGTCGCGAATGAAGTTTGACATTCACCACCGAAACCAGAACAAGAATGATTTTTTTAGGTTAAGTACGCGCGATTATTTTATTCGTTGCGAATGTGGATTATGTGGAACGCGAATAAAGTTTGACAGTTGGTATCAACTACAATTTTTTTCGCGACGAATAAATTTGTTTTCTTAAATTTATTAATATATGATATTGCAAAGTAAAAGTAGTATGCATCATAAATCAAATAGAAATTATATTGATTTTTGGTAAAATTATTATTTTCGAGACACTTTTTATGATCTCCTATGGGAACTTAATTAAACGTCAAATCGATAAATAAAAATCGGTCTCCAATTCACTCCATGTGTTAATGCTACATCGTATCAGCTGGTCTACAAATACTAACATTTATTATTGGTTTTCTTTCATAAATTAATATTTTTCAATAGATTTATATTCACCCAAAATTTCAAAATAAAATTTTTTAAATGAATTTATAATTAAAATCCGATGATCGACTGTTTGGCAATTCTGTTACTGTTGTCACCAGCCTTTATTTTCTAAAATCTAAAAGCAAAATGAGTCAATATTTAAAATTAAAAAGAAAACATTTCTCTGCCATAAGTTGTTAAAAATATTAAAAATCTTTTATACTAAAGTTACACATTTTATTTTTATTGAGAAATAAAGAAGAAGAGAAACAAACAGTGTACCTACATATATTCAAATTGGTTATTGTTTTGAATACTACATATTTATATACATACATATTTATATATTGTTGTGAAATAAATGGGTTTGTTAAACTGTATATGTTAATTGAAATAAGTAAATCAAAATTATATGTTGTTAAATCGAAACAAAGCTTAAATAATAATAAAAAAAGAACACGTATTAATTGTTATCCCACGATTTTTTTATTTCTATGTAATAAAATAACTATAATAAGCTTAAAACGGAAAAATTGCCATATCATATCAGGAAGTTGGAAAATAAAAATATAAGGTTTAAATGCTTTTCGATGGGAACGTCCACAAAACGAGCGTGTCAAAATAAGTTCACCCTTTATGGAGAAAACTGGTGTAAAGAGTGTACCAACCTTCCTCTTTTTCTCTACTCTCCCAAAATTAATTTAAGCACTTAAAAATGGGATTCTACTAATTGACCCCATCGTTGATATAAAATTGGATTCCAAGTTGACAAAATAAAAGAAAGGTATTAATATCATTTTTAAGAGAACGTTTTAAAATTATATGAACACAAAAAATGCATATACATTTTTAGAAGATTAAGCTTTTTAACACTAAAACAGTATCATATGTAAAGTTAAGAAGACAAGGAAACGACGCGACGACGTTTTGTTTTGGAGAATCAATTTTAATTTTATTTTAAAAGGATTAGGTTGAAAACTTCAAAATAAAAACACAGCACATTGAAAAAATAAGATTTAATTAATTAATTTGAAGTCAAAATTCAAATTTAAGGTTTAAATTTGTCCAGATTGTGTTAAAAGTTTGACATCAGATATTCGTAAGTCTTGTGATAATAAATCACTTTTACCATTAGATAAGATTCAATTTATAATCTTCTTTAAAATGATTACTAAAATTCCATACAAAAATTAGGTTTTAATAAAAAAAATCACTCTTCTGTAATACAACGCTTTATATGCAACTACGGTGGCGCTAGTAGTATTAAAAACTAAAATTCGAGTTTTTATTTTAAATTACGATTTAAGTTAAAATAAAAAAAAATATAAAAGGTATTACAATTATAAAATTATATAGTAAGAAATTCACATAACTATTTGATATGATTTAAAAAATTTAATTATTTATCTACAGGAGCATAATTTCTTGTCTGAAAAATGTCTGTATACTTATTTATTAAAATTAAGCAACAACGATAATTAATTCATAATAAAATAGTTAACTTACATTAACTTACTTTTCGTTTTTCTTTACCGACATTTCAATAATATTCTGTATTTCGATGATTTAATTTAAGGAACAAATAAAAATAAAAGAATAGAAAATATTTTAATTTTATTTAACTTTATTTTTTTTTTTAACAAGAGAAATTTAATATGTTTGCCTTCAAATAGCTATTAATAAAAACAGAATAAACTACTCACTCTTTTGTAGTATGTATTTTTTTATTTACACAAAATACAGCAAGACGGTTATATTATACTTTTGTTTTTATCTGGGACAATCCTCTTCATTTTTCAACTTTAAGAAGAGTTTCGAGTCAAGTAATTATAGAAAAAAAATAACTTCCACAATTGATTTTAAGAAACAAATATATAAATGCTATAATTTGTAAATGAGTGATGCATTCAATGGGGAATACATTGGGCGTATTTATTAATGTATTCACTGTGAATACAGAATACAGCTTCAAAATCAGGTCCTTTTAGGCCGAAATTTGTACACTACATTGGATGAAAAATCTCAACTAATTTTGTAGTTGCATGTAGCTAATCAGAATGAATGAATGAATAATATTCTCGTAATAAATCGTCAAAGAAATTTATATAAATTTGAAGGGGCAGTTATAGTTATAATTGAAATCAATTAGAAAAAAATTGTTTAGATGGGAATTTTACTGTGTTTCCGTTTGATCAGAAATGCAAATTATAACACTCAAAGAAGTATTTCTTTCTATTTTCCTAACGGAAATTCATTTTCCTGAAGAGCTGATTCTATTAAGTTAAAAATGAACCGATCCGTTGGATTGATTTGTATTTCAATTCAAAACAATTCCAGTGACAGATTTCGGATTTCAATCAGTCAATTTTTTGTTTAATTTAGAAAATCAGTGTAAGAGTTGCAGTGTTAAATTCAAAACTTGGGCATTGATACCATTTAAATTACAATCTGTAATCTACTACAAAAAGTAAATTACAATTCAACTTCATTTTCTGGGGGTGGAGGGGGTATCATTGTCTATTTCTTTTGAACATTATTGCCTTATATTGATTGATGGACAACGTTTAACGTTCAGTTATGTCTGCAGTTTTATAGTCATGTTTTTTGAAAATTTATAAACACAGTCCACAGAGAATTTTACATTAAGACAAATATATTTCCAATGTTTGTTTTTTTATTGTTTTTAGAGGACTGGCAATTTGAAACTAATAAAATAATAATAACAAAAAAAAAGTTATTATGCATATAAGAACACACTAATAAATACATACAAAAAATTGTTAGAGTTGTGCTATATGGATGTACATAGCATAGTATTATAATACTCAAATGTCTAAAATTTGAAACTCAAATTAAAAAATAAATAAATTGGATTAAACACGCTAGCAATATACCTACTTTACCTTTTATTAAAACTCAAAAAGTACGTACCTTTGATAGTATGTACTCTAAAAACTATAGTATAGGTATTGATACATATTAAAATGCAAAAAAGCAGATGTATGTATATATAAGTAATCAGTTTCAACAGCAAATAGATTGACAGATTTATTCATTTGTATGTGTATATATACATTTACTTACTTATACATATATAAGTAAACAAAATAAAATAAATAAAATAAAAACCATTGAGCTTCTTTAAATGTTAACGAAAAATAAGCATATAGTTTGATTTACCTATTATAAAATAAATTTTAACAACAAAAACAAAAATAAAATATGGAACAAAAATAAACTAGTTATATTAACAAACTGACGCAATAAAGAAAGGAAAACACACAAATTTCCATAAAATTAAACAAATAAATTAAAATTATTTTTCGAGGTCATATTTAAATGAAATAACAACAAAATATTCTAAAGTATATAAAAAAATACATCAAAATTGCTAAATGTTAATTAAAAAAAATATGATAGAGAATCTATCTTATATAATATAATACTGTGAAATTTTAAAATGTAATACCTAAATAAATTATTTCCTAACTATCCCAAAAAAAAAAAAAAAAAATGTATGTAATGTCCTCGAATATTTCATAGTTTTCTTATTCTAATCCTAAATCTATCATACGGAATTCCGCCATTTAAAAGTAATTTAGTATATTGTATAGATACATATGTACATAACATACGGAATTTAAAGCAAAAGAAAATGTATAGTGTGCGGACTTCCGGTATGAAGGCAAAAAGCAAAAGTTTAAGAGGATTTTGTTTGAATTAATTGATTAAAAATCATCATGAAGAATTTCGGCATAGAATAATGAAAATACCGATTTCAAGAAGAACAGCATTCAACATTTTAATTTAAACCATTCTTTTCTTTCCGACATAAGTAGAAGAACAATCGATATTTTTGAATTCATCATACAATATCATCACCACGATGAATGAATTCTTCATAAATAATTAAAAGTAAAACAAATTGTATTTTCGAAATCCCCAAAATACCTTAACCAATTCACATAATTTAAAATGAAGAAAGAGAAAACATTTTTCTTAAGCATTTCAAATGATGCAAACTTAAATCCTAGATGCAAGAATTCTTCAAAATCACAGTTATTTATGTAGTGGTGGATTTTTTGGTAATCTTAATCTTCAATCTCGAATTCTTACACTTGATTTTGTGTTAAAGGTTAAAAAAAAAACGAATTTAAAAAAAATACACCATCATAGTTTCTTTTTGCAGCCTTCAAAAGGTTACCAAGTTTATTCTGCACACCTGCAGTCATTAAGAGCTGCTTCACAGATATCTCGTTGCTACATACATATGTATATTAAAACAAAACCAAATATCACACCACTCATTATTGAGTTTACTAAAATTAACCACAGACAAAAATTATATTGAAATAAATCTCTAAAAACATAAATCTAAACAAGTCTAACACCTTTTAAATTAAAAGAAATTTTAATAGAACAAATAACAATAGTATACTTTCTTTCAAAAGTCAAACTTAAATGATTTTTGAATTAAAATTTTAAGATTAAAATAGCATTTTTCTAACAAAAAAAATACTAATTATATTTAAAAAATAAAAGATGAAGCTTGATAAAAAACAAAAAATAATACTGGTGTACTTACTATCAATTTTAATCTCGATAATATTTTTAAAAATGATTAAAAACATAATTAAATCTGCATGCAAAAAAGAAAATTGAAACAACTAAATATTTGTATCTTCTCTTGCATTTTTGAACCCTCCCCCTTCATTTGATGATTTTTTTAAATTATTTAATTGTTAACCTTTCACACAACAGACTTTCAATTTTTTTTGTTGTTAAGTTTTAATAAACGGATCTGTCTGCCTTTCTTTAAATTGAATTTAAAATTATAATTAAGAAAGAAAATTAAATTTAAAAAATGATATCTAGTGCCTATTCAAATTTAAATTATATTTATAAAATAAAGATATATATGAAAAATAAAACAAACGCTGAGGATGATTAAAAAAGAAGGTATATTTACTTGAAATATTTAAAAACAAAAAGATATAAGAAAAATATAATACATACATATAACACACACACACACATAGAATACTTAGTTGAAAATGAAATTGGTAGTAATGACAGACATTTTAAATACAAAATTTATTATTTTAATTTTAACAATTGTTGATAAGAAAATGATTGTCAATACACACATAAAATCAATTAAAAGAAAAATAATAAACGACTAAAAATTCTTTGAAACAAAAAAACAGTTTTTAAAGTTAAAAGATTATAATATAATTAAATTAAATAAAAATGAGATGAAAATAGAGCGCCTGGGATTGCTTTATATGCATTTGGAAATAAAAGAACACAAACAAAAATAAAAACACCAGAAGTATAAAAAAGTCATCAATATACATACATACATAAAATGTAATACAGAAGACGAACATATATAATTATATTATTTATTTGCAATTCTTAAACATTTGCAAGTTTTAGTTTACTAAACACAGAAAAACAAATAAGAATCTAATAAAATGAAGACAAAAAAACTCAAGAACCTAAAATTTGTTTTTATTTATAAATTCGCGGTCCTATAAGCAACAGGATCACGTTCACAATTCCATATGAATTTTAACACTCTTAGCTTAGTTTCAAGGTTTGATCTTTGAGTATGTGGCTTTAAGCACATTTCTTTAACCCTCTGCGACTGACGTAACCTAATTTTTAGCAGTTCCAGTGACCAAGTGCGGTTCCACACTTTTTAATCAGGCCGGGGGGTGTCACACACTTAACATAAAGATGAGTTTTTGAGCACCGCTTAAAAATGTTCTTTAATGATATACCTATAAAGGAACAGCATAACATAATTTAAAAATATATAACAATAGCAAAAAATAAAATCATTTTGAAGTCATCAATACATTAATTTATTCACGTGATATCGATAATCCTACTAATATTATAAATGCGAAAGTAACTCTGTCTGTCTGTCTGTTACTCAATCACGCCTAAACTACTGAACCAATTTGCATGAAATTTGGTATGGAGGTATTTTGATACCCGAGAAAGGACATAGTCTACTTTTTACCCCGGAAAAATGACGCATTCCCATGGGAAAAATTACTTTCCGGGGAATCTGATCGCTTTCACTCCTAAATTACCAAAGATTTGAATAATATTTGAATAAAATTGGTATTACGGGAAAACAACTTATTCGCAACCCTTATGAAATAAGTTGTCGAATATGTTAAACTCATCATACACGTATATTAACGCGGGCTTCGCGCGTCACGTGCCTCAAGCCCTCAACTTTAGACGCAAACTGTGGCTCCCACCAAGTTCCACAAATAATAATTTTAAACCTTAGACTCAACCTTTCATCTCCAAACACGAGCCATGTAGGTACAACAAATAATTCACTGGGTCTGCAAATTACAGAGAAATATTTTATTTGTCGTGTAAATTCAATTGTTTCTTTAATACTAAACGATTTACTCGATTCGTCTTTGATCATTTAATTTACCAGAAGTAGGTAATGCGGACGAAGTCGCGGGTAAAACCTAGTGGAATATAAATTTTTACCAATTTTGCGTACTATTTTTTGTAGATTTTAATTTTTAGGCAAAAACTGACTGTTATATTTTTAAAAATTTACTAAATGCCGACAACTATGTTTTCTATGAGATGAAATCAGTTTGGAGCCAATGTCCCAACATTCATAAAATTATTTTGTTCGTAAAATATTTGAGGTGACAACATTTTTTTTTTCAGTTTTTTGATTTATAAAGAAAAAAAACATCACTTGAATTTTGTTTTCTTTCAAAACTACACCTTTTTGGTTCACGTCAAATGACATAATATAAAATTTTAATAAATTCGCTAGCGTTAATGGTTCGTGAAATTTTCGGAGTCAACCAAAATGTTTTTAAATGTTAAATGTAAAAAAAAACACTTAAATATGTTGAGAGTCCTTTCTGCATCTTTCTGTGTTATTATCTGTATATCAAAATTTATTTGAAGTCGATATGTATCTCTTCTAGTTCTTGCTATATTGACGACGAAAAATAGTAACCCGAACGTACAATCACAGACATCTCTCTAAAAATCTGATTTAGATTCTAGGGATCTTGAAACGTCGAGAAATGTCAAATTTTCAATTTGAGAAATCGAACCGATTACAAAATAACATACTATGGGAAGTTAAAAATTGTCCGGATTGATTTCAATGAAAGCTTTAACTGGTCCCTTATTGATGTTTAAAAGTTGTAACATTTAAAAGGACTGTGCGCCTCATTCCAGAAAAATAAATAGGTACATAGATTGGACAAATAAATATAAACTTTTCCTATTCCTTAAAGGGATGGCTTCTGGTTGCAAATGTAGATTTTCTGGTGGTGGGAGAGTAATGAGATATTGAGTACAAAATGTTTGATGATCAAAAAGGGAATTAAATGCACGCGCCCAAATATGTACATAAATATTTTATGGTTTTCCACAAGTAATTTGTTTTATTTTTTGTTTGCATTGTATATATTTGCGATTCCAAAAAATAATTATAAATGCATCTAACATCTTTATAAAAATGAAGATTTAACCATTTTAGTGTTGAAAATTAACCGGTTCAGCAGCAAAATACATTTAACACATTTTATACATAGACTCATCAAACGCTGAATTAACATCAAGTATTTCTTTTAATCTTGTCGAAATTTAATACTACATATCACTTACTTATCTCAGAAAACACGGGAAGAATAGAAGCAAACACATTTTACGTCGACGATAATTTAAATATCAAAATCGGATTACCTTGGATGATGAATCTGGTAAATGAACAAACTCGAGCACAAACATCTTGTGGCATTTCGCCAGCTTTTTTAAACCCTTTTGTCAATAAATAAAAAAAAAAAAAATATCTACCTATTACAATTTTTAATCATCATCCCTGTTACCTCGAAAAACCGCAGCAAAATCATAGAACCTCAGTGAGATACATCTGCATTTGGAAAAACCTTTATACGAATCTAAAGATTGAAAAATCAAACTGAGCTCAACCGCATTTAATCCTCACACCCCAAGCTTCAGACTTCAGATCAGATAAAAAAGCATCAAAATCAAAAGCTTCACATTCCATGTCGCAAATTAAAATACGATATGTAAGTCAACTTAATATAATCGAACCAAAGGTATCTAATTCCAATAGCATTTGCATATGTTATGTATGTATTTTTCTGAAGAAAACAGAAGTTGCAATAAAATGTTTTCCATCAATTATGCAGGTTATATTTTTTCTATACCTAAACCTACCACTATCGCTCAAGTTTTCTTCTTAATACATTTTGGGATGCTGCGGCCTTCAGCTTCAGCGGCGATAGCTCTTATTAAAACTACCTGCAAATATACCAGATAAATCTGAGTAAAGAATGAGCTACTCTTAGCGGGCTATATGCTGCACACTAATGAAGTGGTATTATCAGCTTTAGGTTGTATGGTAAGCTATATATGTAGGTATTTCTCCACAAGACTACGGACAAATGTTACGAGTTACCTACCACCTTCCTTCTCGACGTTTTGTTTTCTTTTTAGTTTTATTTTTTTGCAAACTCGATTCGTTGTCTTTCGCAAAATACAGTGGGGCCAAAATAATAAGAGTGAATCAATACATTTTTTTTTAAATGAACAGTTACTTATTACAAAATAATAAGAATGCACTGTAAGTTTCCAATATTTCTGTGAAATTATTGTTGGGTCTTCGTTTTTAATATCCAAAGAAAATTTCACCTATCCTCGACAGAAAAATAATTAAAGAAGCTCTTAAGTGTCCATTTGCAACATCCGTCTTGATAAAAACAGATTCGTCGTTGGAAATGAAGAAATAAACCCTAGAAACTCCATAAAGAAGGTAAAGCATGGTGGCGGTAATATACAAATTTTGGGGTGTTTTTCTTATAATGGAGTAGGCCCTATTTTTTGGACCAAAAATATTATGACCAAAGAAACGTATGTACCTCCAAAGGTTTGAAAACATTATGTCTGATTCATTCTTATTTTTTTGGCTAGGAAAAAGACGCATGAAAATGGTTTTATCTTTATTTTGGGTTATAAACATCGTTTTTTTAATTAAATTTCAAATTAACAATTAGAAAAACTATTAACTACAATACATGTGATAATAAAACGGAAAGATTCAAAAAGGACTTTCAAACAAATTGAGTGCGAGTTTTTTTTTAGTAAAGCAATTTGAAAAAAAGTGAACATTTGGTTCATCCCCAATTATCTTACGAACCAATAAAGCTGAATTGCATGTTATGTAATGCGACGCGATAGGTATTATTAAATATAATTGGGAGACGAAATTCAATGAACGGTTTTTTTTATAAATCAAAAAAACAGAAAAAAAATATTTGTCATCTCGAATACTTTTCAAACAAGAATTGATACTTATTTCAAAATAATTTTATATAACGAAGAATAATGTCTTAAAGATCTTTTTAGAAAAATCGAATTTACATTTTTTTTTCAAAGCATAGAAATTGGTAAATATTTATTTTCTACTTAAATATCTCAGAAATAAATAATTTGTTTGCCTTTAAAATAACTTCTTTTATACAGACATTGTTTCCCATAATACATATATGTATGTACATATGTGTGTGATGAATGTATAAAATCCAACTGACAGTTTTTTTTATTAAAAACTAGCGACCCGCCCCGGCTTCGCACGGGTGCAATGCTGATATACTAAATACGCTACAGAAAAACTGTGAACGTTGTTTATAAAAAAACATAGCGGCCCGCTCCGGCTTTGCACGGGTTTAAAATATGTAACTCACTGAAAAAATGATAAAATCAATCCAGTAGATTTGATTTATTCATTTACTGGCCGTAGCCCGCACGCGTTTTTGGAGTACTTAAAACAATTCCCCTTTCCTTATCTTTGGAATATCTTTTATACACAATTCTCTGTCCCTCTGCACTGTATGCCTATCTCGATCCCGACGGCGGCTAATCTCACGCTCTGCTGAAGATTCTCTCTCTCTCTCAGCTCTATAATTATCCCGAAGCTGACTGAGTCGAGCCTCACGTTCCGTTGATTGTTATTTTCCTCGCTACAAAACTCCGATAACGCGTCCGATCGCTGCTAAATTCAATGTGCTATAAGGAAATCCGCGGCCTCCGACGCGCTATTTATAGGCACGCTGCCGCCGCGCCGCGTCGCCGTAAACGCTACGTTCCGCAATTTTTAAATCTGTACATCTTCAAAAATATTGATTTAAATCAGATGCTGTAAAAGGCCAAATAGATCTATATTAAATCAACAATGTATTTAAGGTATTTAATTGGATAAGGATTAATGCTGTATTGGTTAAAATCGCTTCGAATATTAGTCATTATTTGTCGTAAAAAGTAAATGACAAAAAAATGTTATTGTTTGATATCCATAAGAGATAGACATATACCATCGCGGAGTTTTCTGTAGACCTTTTCATTGTGTACAATACTTAGTACATTATTATTTTGATAAATCTCGTAGGATTCAGCCTGCGTTTGCAATGTAAGCGGAAAAAATGTAATTATTTGCGACATCACATTAGAAACCTCAAAAATAACAGTATTTGTCCACTATTTAATGGATGATATTATACATAAAAACCTTCCTCATGAGTTACTCTATCTATTAAAAAAAACCGCATCAAAATCCGTTGCGTAGTTTTAAAGATTTAAGCGTTCATAGGGACATACAACATACATGACAGAAAAAGCGACTTTGTTTTATACTATGTAGTGATAAAAACCTTCGAAAAATACTACTAAAATTTGGTAAAAAAATATCTCCAAAAAAATGAGTATATTTACTTCAAAATTATTTGATTCTGCAAAAAATATTATTGTTGTATTTAATTTTTAGTAAAAATTCAATTGGCATTTTTACAAAAAAAAAAAAACAAAACCTACAAAAAAAACCAAGTAAAAACCGTAAAAAAAATGATTTTCGACTTGAATACCTTGATGTCAAAAAAAAATTATTGAATTCAAACTCTCTTCAATTTGTCAAAAAAAATGTTACTATTATTTTTTAAAGCTATAAACAATTGAGAGAAAAATTAAAACCTGAAACAAGAAATATTAAAAAGTACTAAAAATTATATAATGAGCTAAATATCTTTAGAATATAAGAAGATACTGACTTCTAAGTAGTTTTATGCCATAGAAATACTGTCGCAAAATTTTAAACGATTTAATAAATTGTTAAATCTATTTTTATTTTTAGCAATTTAATAACCCTAAAAAATGATCTTGCTAATTTTATGGGATCATAACATCTTACTACTTCTTAACAATTTGCTACAGTTAAAATCACGGAATGGCTACTTTAACTTTTAGCAATTTTCTAAATCCATAAGACATCTTTGCAATTATTCTTATAAAAGCAGTGGATGGAATGGTCTCTCACTTTTTAGACATCCTTGGATACTCGCTTTTTAATTAAAGCCAATTACCAATTTACTCGTTAGCAAAACGAAAAGAAAAGTTTAACATTTTGGAGTTCCTAAGTAAATTGCTAAATATTTAGCAAAATGCTAGCTAGTAAATTGTTAAACTCTTAACAATAGATTGTTTAAAATTTTACGCCATTGTTTTAATATTTTAAAATATTTTAATACAGTGATTTCCTATAAGGATATGTTGGTTCAACTCCTCGAATACATCTTTACATACAAAAGCTTAAACTTAATAATAAAATTAACTTGTTGCAAAAACTACTATTTAAACATTTTTAACTGCTACCAATGGGAAGTTATCAGTGTGTATCTTATCCCAGCCTCTTTTAATATTTTTTTTAAGACTTTTGTTTAAAAAATTGTAGTAACAGAATTTCACTCCTTTTATTTTTGCCACCACTGTATATAGTTCTTTATCTACAAGAAGTAAATTATAGTTGTTAAGTGCAAGTTAAAAAGCATTGAAAGTTAAAAACCAGAAAGAAGAAGACAATTTCCTATTGAACAAGTTCTTACTACTATGTATCTTTAAAATGTAAAAAAAAATAAAAGTTGTTTATTATTTTTAAATTTCTAATTAAAATTAAACGGTAATGGAATTCACTGACTAAGTCAGAAAAAGAGGTAAACAAAATTAATAAAAAGACGAAGCTTATTTGATGAGAGAATTGTTTTTGTAGGTCATAATTTTAAGATTATAACAACAGCAACAACTATTGATCGACTACGTTAAAAAATCACAACACTTCACCAACTTCACAATTTTCTGTTTGTTCTCTTCTATCACATTCTACCTCCAGCCTCCACCCGTCCACCACGATCACCACCGCCCGCCCTGAAAAGCGGTGATTGGACACTGGAGCTGACTGGAGCTGGTTGGTTTGGTAGGGGTAGGTAAGGTTAGGTAAGTGCGAGTTGCGAGAATATCTACATAAAAATAGAATTCAAAAAATGCAAACAAAATAAATAAATAAACTAACTGGAAGTTGTAGCAATATAATTTACAATTGTAAATTTTGCCAACAGGTGTTATAACGTGAAAGTGCGATTCTCTCGCATACATATATCTAGGTACTCGTGCGTCGTTGTTGTCAATGTTGTTGGGGGCTCGGTGGCGTAAACACAAATACCTATTAGATATTTTTGTTTTCATTTTTTTTTTGTAGATTTAGTATTTGACCGACCTAACGCTTATCCAGATGATCTTGTTGTGAGGTAGTTCATAAGAGTTTTGTGAATGTGCAATAAGGAGAAACTTGTTATGTTTTTATTGTTTTTAAACAGAGGAATTATATTATATTGAACGGTATTACAATTGAAGGCTTTTGATAAAATCAAAGCATATTCTAAAGAATTTTATAAACTTGCAATATTTTAATTGGAATTGTTAACGAAATGAATAATGCTGCTATTGCGACGACTAAAGCAATAATTTTTGGATTGACGTTTGTGCAAATATTGTTGATAACTCAGGCCTATCGCGAACATAAGGTAAGGGCCCTTGATCTTGATCTTGATTTCCATTCAAAAAATTAATTCCTGAATGTACCTATATTTTGTATGTAGGTTCATAACATTGTCTTATATCCGGATAAACATTCGTGGTGCAAGACGACAACAATTAAACAAGTCATAAGCTATCCGGGATGTACATCTATTGAGATTGATAATAACGTTTGTGTTGGGGCATGTTTTAGTTATTCGATACCACATACTGAACCATCGGATCCGGGAGAGGTAAAAAATATATAATTTCAATACAAAAATGCACATCCGAGTTCTTGTATATTCATACAAATTGAAAAAGCAGTAAAGGTAACAGTTTTCGGCATATTCTTTTCTATCATGTCCGTGTATTTCGGATCGAATTTGGAGTTTCTTGATCCTGTGTTTAGAAAAACGAAAGACAAATTTGTTTAGATAAGATGGAACAAAATCATGTCGAAGGATCAAGTACGTTTAAGTTCGATCCCAAATACACTGAGAATATAGTTAAGGATTTTTATGGAAGCACTATGAGTTTTTGCTAGTTTTTTTCACCATCTGAAGCTAGGCCATTTTTTTTTAAATTCAATGAAAAACATGTGCTGTGGACTAAATACGGACTCTTAACATCGAGATGATGCCTTTTACCAAATAATAAGGATTCACGCAAGATAATGAATCGATGCACTCGTAAAAGTTGTAGAAAGAATATTACATTTCCATAATACAATATACTTAATGGAAGGCACATCAAAATTATTTGATTTTAAAATAATAGAATATGTTTGGGATGAACTTAAAATAAATTGCAGGGCCAAAGACATCTTAAGGTTAAAAAAAATAAATTGATGGTATTCCACACTTTCCAAGACAAGTGTCAAGGTGGTTAAATCTATATTGAAAGTTGCGTTTATGTTTTTTAAAAAAAATATACAACGGACATGTATTCGAATTTCATTCTTAATTTAAGTTTATAAGATGTAAGATATTTTTTAAATTTGTTTATACTCTTCTTAATTTGCAAGTTAAGATTGTTTCAATTATTTTTTCTATCACTGTATACATATATGTATGTATGTAGTTACTTAGAGGAAAAACTAAAATGCTCTTATCACAACTTCTTCCCATGCACAATGTCATCTTCCATTTGATTATAAAGTTATTTGCAATCTTACATTCTGTTCCGATGCTGATGGTAAATTAAACATTTCCCTTTCTGAATTCAAACAACTTCTTTTTAATTCAAAATTTCAAAGTCAAAATATAAATAGCCATATTAGAATAAGAGTCCGTAACTAAGTTATTTTATAGAAGTGGAAGTTTTTGAGTGCGTTTCACCAATAAGGTCTTGAACGGTGGGCTATCTATCTTAAACAAAAATCTAAATCAAGCCCATTGGCAAGATCTTTTATTCTGTTTTTCTGCTTTTCTGTATTTATTAGCTTTTAAGAAATCTTGGCAAGAGTACGATAACTGAGGCAACAAGATATTATAACGGATTTTTTAAGAACAGTTAAAAACAAACATTTTTTACTGTGAGAGGGGGGTCTATCTCCCCCCGTTTAGGTGGGAGGGCAATTTAAAAAAATTATTATTTAAAATGAAAAAAAATAGTTAAAAAATAACTTACAAATTAGTATTTTACATTTTTTTTAAGCCAACATTCTGTTCTATTAGCCAATTTTAAAATCCAGTCAAAACTAGTAGTAGTTTTTGAAAAATTTAATTTTAAACTCAAAACTTGAGTAAAAAAAGTTAAAAAAAGGTTTAAAGTTTAATATTCAAAACTTTAAGATTATCTACTATTGTTTTCATTTTTTTTTTTGGATCAAAAACAAATAACAATAGTAGATAATCTGAAAGTTTTGAAAAACTTCCAAATTAAATAGTTAGACCATATCTTGCTGCACATCAGTATATATCTATAATCTAATAACTAAAGTTGTCACTTTAGCCCTTGAAACAGAACATTTTTAATCGGTTTTCATAAACTCTTGACCCCATCCTGATTACAAACCTGAATCCACCCTTGTGCGATAGTTGAAATTTTATCAGCAAAACGATTTAATATCTACTTATTAAGAAAAAATTTAATTAATTTTTTTTTAAATTACACATTACTGATGTGTTACTATAGCCACAATGTTTTAAATTAATTTAATGACATTTCTAGATATAGGGGATAGCTATGCAATTAATAAAATACATTTTCTCTCCCTTTTGTTGTGTTCGGTTCTATATGCGGTTTTATTAAATATTTGTGTTTAGAATTTGGAATTTCATATACAATTTTTTTGAATATATTATTTTATTTTATTTTGCTTGGTCTATTGATATAAATTAAACAATATATTTCGTAGAAAATCATGGAAAACAAAAATGACTAACCTAAATCAATTTTACTTTCCCTTTCATTGAAAAAATATTTATAATTTATCTACATATATTAATTTTATATACAATATGGTGAAACATGAGACAGATAATTTGCATAAACCTACTATGTATGGTATATAGAATCCTCGATAAAATGCATTTTGTAATAAGTCCAAAAAATTAATGATTTCATTATGTTGGAATGATTTCATTATGGTTGTTATAATAATACAGAATGGGCTAAATATTTGTAGGACGGGCGGGCGCGGCGGACGGAGGAAATCCATAAATATACTGTTGAATTTAAATCGTCAGTGGGAAACGCCATCGCGGGATACGAGTGCAGATTCGATTTATGGATATTTAAATCTGTGGTGTTTCTGATAGTTTGAAATGTAATTTTAACAAAAGTGTTCGGACGAAAAGTGCCTTAAGTTCATGAGCACTGAATTTAAATTTAAATTCATACCTAACAAATGTATCAATCAATACTATAGCTCGTACGTAGACTAGATATGGATTCTGGTCCTATACCAAACATCAAATTAATTTTTCCTCCAGATTACTGTAAAGTGAGATTTTTGATTTTCCTAATTTTGTAGGTTGTTGCAGGTTGTTCATGGTTTGCTGTTTTTGGAAAAATGCCCAAAAATGGTTTTTTTTTACAGCCCAAAACCTTAAAATCGAATTTTTGAAAATGGTCCTTAAAATCGAATTTTTGAAAATTATCCTACATTGTTTTAGTTGTTCTTAACATACATAGTTCCAAAATTTTAAACCTTCATGTTTTTTTTATTTTACACTTCAGAATTTTCAGAAAGTAGTTAGCTTATAGCAAGCTTCAAACTACGATCAGAGGCTCATCATAAGTGCATGTGTTAGTTGTTAGTAAGATAATAATACAATTAAAGCCTAACACACGCACAAAATACAAAACATAATTAACATTTAACATGAATTATAACAGAACAACAAAAAATAAAAAAAAGACGTTTACGATAGTGGAGCACTGGTTCTAAACAATGATTTTAATCCCAACTTATTTAAATTTAAACCTATCGATGAGTAGTTTAAGTTATATAAAATGCTCATTGGACTTAAAGCTTCATTCTTCCCATCGTTAGTTCTATGGAAGTCAATATGTATAAAATCAAATGAAGGTAGGTGATGAGTTCCGCCTCGGTAATTCAAATGATAGCAAATAAGGTGCATCAATTTCACCATTAATGAGTTGATGAAAAAATACTAAGTCATTATTAACACGCCTTTGATGGAGAGATTGCATTTGAAGAAGCAGAATACGATGCTCATAGAGAGGTAGATAGATCATAAGGATCTTCCCAAGGAAGATCTTCCCAAGGAAGACCCTTTAGGGCAAAGCGAATGAAATTCAATTGATTCAATAGGTTTTTTATGAATTTCGTAATAGGGAGTCC
Organism: Eupeodes luniger; assembly: GCA_951509635.1. Taxonomy (NCBI): domain Eukaryota; kingdom Metazoa; phylum Arthropoda; class Insecta; order Diptera; family Syrphidae; genus Eupeodes; species Eupeodes luniger. The sequence continues at coordinate 8,243,773 of OX608076.1, read as the reverse complement.
ATACCTGCGAAGCATATTCAAGATGAGGACGAACCTGACAATTGTACAAAGAAAGAGTAACATAGGGATCATTGAACTCCTTTGCCCAGCGTTTTATAAAACCAAGCATAGAATTTGCTTTATTAACACTTAAATTAATGTGATTTGTAAATTCTAAGTTGGAACAGAAATGAACACCTAAATCTTTAAATGTTGAGACGCCACAGAGTTTTTGCTGTGATATATCTGTGATATATATATTATAATAATCAATACACTACCGATTCGTTTTTTAGTAAAAGTTATAGTCTGGCATTTTAAAGGGTTAAGGGTAACGCTATTTTTTCCACACCAAAATGTGAAACTATCAATGTCGGCTTGTAAAAGGATACGATCTTGGGTGGACTTTATTACCTTAAAAATTTTCATGTCATCAGCAAAAATAAGAACTTCGCTTGAGCGTAGACATGACGATACGTCGTTAATATACAGGATGAATAGAAAAGGGCCAAGATGGCTTCCCTGGCGAACACCAGATTGAGCAACAAAAGGTTCAGAAAGACAATTTCTAAATTCTACCTCATATGATCTGTTTTCAAGGTATGATTTGATCCAAGCTAAGAAAAATGGTGGAAAACCAAGAGCTTTAAGTTTAAATAAAATAATTCCGTGGCTAAGTTGGTCAAAAGCTTTAGAAAAGTCAGTGTATACACAGTCAACTTCATAACCTTGTTCTAAAGCGTTTGAACATATGTTTGAGAATGTTAGGAGATTTGTAAGTAACGGTTGATCTTTTTCTCACAAAATCATGTTGCTGTTCGCAAATGAGATTTTTACTAAAGAATGCTACACTTTCACAAACAACTTGTTCAAACAATTTAGGAATGCAAGAAAGCTTTGCAATGGGCCTGTAGTTTTCTATATCCGCCTTGTTACCTTTCTTGAAAATTGGTGTTAGAAATGACTTCTTCCATATACTGGGAAACAACTTGTTCAAACAATTTAGGAATGCAAGAAAGCTTTGCAATGGGCCTGTAGTTTTCTATATCCGCCTTGTTACCTTTCTTGAAAATTGGTGTTAGAAATGACTTCTTCCATATACTGGGAAATTTGCCTGTTTTAAGAGAAAGTTTGCATAAGAACGTAAGGGCTTCAACTAAAGCATTACTACACTTTTTTAATACTATTGGGGGAATATCATCGGGACCGGCTGAGCAGTCATCATTCAACGCGGATAAAAGATCAAGGACCGTACTCTGTAGCACAGAGATGTGACTACAGCTAGTTTGCGAAAAGGAGTGAAGATTATGAAAATATACTTCATCAACTTCTTGAGGGCTATTAACAAATCAACAGCTATCAACTATCAACAGTTTTATCTAAGGCCGCGTTTCCATTTGCAAGTCAACTCGCGGAAGTCTTGCAGAAGTTTCTTGCAGTCGCGTTTACATTGTCATGTGAATTCTTGCAATTTCTTCTGCAATAAATGTCTTCCAAGAAACACGCGCATCATAACGTCAACGATTAGCAGCTGCGATGACAACTTTATTATTAAAAAAGAGGCTGTCTATCGATTTGTCTTTTAAGCAAGGTACGTTTTCGTGTTTTGTTAAAAAAGTTATCAGTTAAATTATTTTAAAAAAATTAAAAATAACCAACAATATTTGGCATATGATTAAATAGTTTGATTTCAAAACCTATTTTTGTTACCGAGATTTTTAGTCGTTAATCAATTCTTCCCAATTTTAGTAGCATTTATTAAACGTTTTTATTTCTAATATAAAAAAATACAAATTGGATGAATGAAATTAATTTGAAGTCAATGTTTTCTATTATTGACGAGATATCGAGAACCGAACATCAATTTTTACCAATTTTGCGTACTATATCTTGTAGATTTTATTTTTTTATAAAAAACGGACTGTTAGATTTTTATACAAAAATTACTGAATCTTAAAAACAATATTTTTTATAAAATAAAATTAATTTGAAGCCTATATCTCAAATTCTTGAAAAGATATTTGAGTCAAAAATCAATTCTTACGAACTTTTATTATTTTTGTTTAGGTTTTTATTTTTTGTAAAAAAAACTGTCAATTCGATTTTTCTCAAAATTTTATCGAATGTTCAAAACAATATTTCTTATAAGATAAAATTAGTTTGAAGCCAATATCTCAAAGTTTTGGAAAGATATTTAGGTCGAAAATCAATTTTTACCAACTTTTGTTATTTTATGTTTTTTAGGTTTTTATTTTTTCTGAATATTGAAAACAATATTTCTTATAAGATAAAATTAGTTGAAAGCCATAATCTCAAGTTTTTGAAAAGATATTTGAGTCGAAATTCAGTTTTTACCAACTTTGAGTAATTTTTTTTTTAGGTTTTTATTTTTCATAAAAATAACTGTCAATTCGATTTTTTTCAAAATTTTATCAGATGCCAAAAACATTATTCTTCGTTGCACAAAATTGTTTTGGAGATGAAATCATATTTTAGTCGTAAAATTTTTTTTTTAGTTTTTTTGATTTATGAAAAAAAACTCTAATTGGATTTTTTTCCAATTTGATATCACGTTACAATATATAATATAAAATTTAATTCAAGTCTCTAGTGTTATTGGTTCATGAGATATTTAGGGTTAACCAAAATGTTCACCTTTTTTTTAAACTGCTATGGTAAAATAACCACCCACGAAATTTTCTTGAGAGCCCTTTCTGCATCTTTCTGCCTCATTATCTGTATAACAAAATTTATTTGAAGTCGATATCTCTTCTGGTTCTTGAGCTATGGACGACGAAAAAAACGTCGCGAACGTACGGACGTACGAACGTACGTACACACGCACGCACAGACATCTTTCTAAAAATCTTTTATTTCGACTCTAGGGACCTTGAAACGTCGGGAAATGTCAAAATTTTCAATTTGACAAATAGGACCCATTACAATAACTTCCTATGGGAAGTTAAAAAGAAAAAAAAATTAACTTGTGTTCGAGATTGGATTTTGAAAAGACGGGAAGCTGGTGCCTTCTATAATTTATGAAACGAATTAAATATAGAAGATGCTCAGCAATACAAAAAAAAAACAAGACACTCGATTCCGTGAGTCAATATCACCGAAGGAAAGACCAGCCACTTGCGCGAGATATACGAAACTGTTTCGATAAGCTGCAAGAACTGTCGCGAGTCGATGCAGAAGTGTACTAGCAATTAATTGCACTTGCAAATACTCGCAAGAAGTTATGAAAGTACTGTCGCTATAGAACTTGCTTGGTAGTTTCCACTTGCAATTCACTGTCGGACAGACTATCAGACTTTCATTGCAGAAGTTTTCTTGCAAATGGAAACGCTGCCTAACGAAAGGTTCTTGTAAGTGAAGTTAACTTTAAAGCCATCTGATTTTTTCTTTAAGTTTACAAGCTTCCAACATTTTTTAGGATTCTCTTTCAAAGAGGTGCCCATATCAGTAACATAACTAGAGTATAAAAAGTTATAAAGAGACTTAAATTCAAAATTTTAAAAGATATGGATAAAATACGAAAATATTGAAAAATATGTTTTAGTACATTCATTTCAAGATTTTAATTTTTAGAATTTTAAGATAATATACAAATTTATAATTTCGAAAAAAGTGCAGGCTAGAACTTTTTAGTATTTCGCCTCTATGATTTCAATTTTGGTTAGAGGGTATACAAATTTGGAACAGTGATCAAATTAACTAGAACAATTTGATTTTCAAAAAGAAGGTGAGCTAGTTCAAAACCAGTTTTGGGAATTTTTAAACAATACCTACTTTAAAAAAGGGAAAACTTTTGTCAATTGTGTCAAATATAAATATAAATATAAATATAAATATAAATATAAATATAAATATAAATATAAATACAAATATAAATATAAATATAAATATAAATATAAATATAAACATAAATATAAATATAAATACAAATATTAATAGATGTATATATATATATATAAATATAAATATAAATATAAATATAAATATAAATATAAATATAAATATAAATATAAATATAAATATAAATATAAATATAAATATAAATATAAATATAAATATAAATATAAATATAAATATAAATTTAAATGTAAATATAAATATAAATATAAATATAAATATAAATATAAATTTAAATGTAAATATAAATATAAATATAAATATAAATATAAATATAAATATAAATATAAATATAAATATAAATATAAATATAAATATAAATATAAATATAAATGTAAATGTAAATATAAATATAAATACAAATATTAATGTATATATATATATATAAATATAAATATAAATATAAATATAAATATAAATATAAATATAAATATAAATATAAATATAAATATAAATATAAATATAAATATAAATATAAATATAAATATAAATATAAACATAAATATAAATATAAATACAAATATTAATAGATATATATATATATATATATTTAAATATAAATATAAATATAAATATAAATATAAATATAAATATAAATATAAATATAAATTTAAATGTAAATATAAATATAAATATAAATATAAATATAAATATAAATATAAATATAAATATAAATATAAATTTAAATGTAAATATAAATATAAATATAAATATAAATATAAATATAAATATAAATATAAATATAAATATAAATATAAATATAAATATAAATACAAATATAAATTT